>VXAY01007337.1:524638-566433 GCA_013399855.1 Oxyruncus cristatus
CCTCCGTGGAGGTGGTGGGAGCTTCCTGTGTGTTGGAGCAGTTCCGGAGAGGGTCGCGCTGCCCTGATGGGACGCGGGGTGCGGGATTTGGCGTGCAGGCAGCGAGGGAGGCTGTGCTGTTTGGGAAACCTGCCAGGGAATGTGTGGGGTGGTTGAAGGAGAAGGAGAAGAGTGCATTCCTTCTCCGGCCAGGCATCTGGGAGGGTGTGTTGACCTGGTACCGTTTGCGCGGAGGAGCTGGGGGAGTTGAGCTGTTATGTCCGTGCTTGAAAAGAAGAGGGAGAACTCGTTTAGTATAGCCCGGAGCGAAGCATTGTCTTCAGTGGTTTTGGATCCTTTCCCTGAAAAGCAAAACTCTTTTACAAGGTCATGGAGTGGTCACTTAACAAAACAGACTTTTTCAGTTGGAAAGGAGTTTAGGCACAGTGTGTGCTCCAGAAGAATGAAAGCAAAAAGGTCTCTCACCAGTTTTTGTGGTTTTCCCCCCGAATTTGCAGAAAATGAACTTCAGGTTGATAGAAGTTCATGGGTTTATTGAGAATGGGAAGAGGCTTTGATTTCCCATGAAAACATTCAAGAGGGAGTGTTTCCTGCCAGTGTTTTTACCAACATGCAATTAAACTTGTCAAGCATTGGCTGTGAATTGCATAAGCTTGAAAACCTTGATGTTAGTGCAATCTTGGTGTCTTTTGTTGTTGTTGATTTTTTTTCCCTCATTCCAGTTTCCGTGCCTTCTGTACAAAGGAACTATGCAGGTTGTTTGTTGCCATTGCTTTCTTACCTGGTCATAGAATCATAGAATATGCAGAGTTGGAAGGGACCCACTAGGATTACTGAGTCTAACTCCTGGCTCTGTGCAGGACAACCCAAGAATCAGACCATGTGCCTGAGAGTATTGTCCAGTTGCTTCTTGAACTCAGACAGGCTTGGTGCTGTGAGCACTTCCCTGGGGAGCCTGTTCCGGTGCCTAAGCACCCCCTGTGTGAAAAACCTCTTCTTGATATCCAACCTAAACCTCCCCTGATTCAGCTTCGTGCTATTTCCTCAACTTCCATCACTGGTCACAAGAGTGAAGAGATCAGTGTTTGCCCCTTCACTTCCTATTGTGAGGATGTTGAAGATTGCAGTGAGGTCTCCCCTCAGTCTCTTCTTCAGGCTGAACAAACCAACTGACCTCACCAGCTTCTCATAAGGCTTCCCTTCCAGACCCTTCAACATCCTTGTGGCCCTCCTTTGGATGCTTTCTAATAGTTTAATGTCTCTTTCATCTTGTGGTGCCTGAAACTGCACACAGTATTCAAGGTGAGGCGGCACCACTGCAGAGTAGAGCATGACAGTCATGACAGGAACATTGCCAGGCTGAGCAAACAACTGCAGCAGTGTAAAGATCTCCCTCTTGGGCTGAGTTAGGTCTTATATGACTGAGCAAGACTAGGGATTTCAAGATTGTTTTTGTTTCAGAGAGAAACAGGAGGGTTAACTTTTCCACTGTTGTGAGGTTTTGGAGTTTACTTTGTCTTGTAAAACAGTAATGACACCATGTAAGTAGAATATTGAACATGCTTCTGCATCATTTTTTTTGTACATAAAATGGGAGATGCAAGTCCTTTCTCAGTTTACATACAGGTATATGTATGTATAAACAGATGTGTTTCTTGAAAATGCAACTCCACATGGGGCTCAACTGAAGAGAATCATTTGCAGCTGAAAAAAGTCATGTTTTGTTTCACTTAGCAAATGATGTGCTGGGGAGCAAGGCCAGACCTGTTGCTGCTGCAAGCTGCGAAGCAGTCTTCAGTGAAAGCTAGTCACTTGCTTCGGCTGAATTCAGCTTGCTAGGAAAGGAGGAAGGATGTTCCAAGAAGCCACCTGTCCTGGCTGGGATAGAGTTAATTTTCTTCTTAATAGCTGGCATGGTGCTGTGCTTTAGATTTAAGATGAGAATAATGATAAAACACTGCTGGTTTAGTTGTCACTAAGCAGTGCTTACCCTAAGTCAAGCTTTTTTCGGCTTGCCCCACCAGCAGGGAGGCTGTGTGAGGACACAAAAAACAGGAAGAGGACACAGCTGGGACAGCTAGCCCGAACTGGTCAAAGGGATATTCTGTACTATTGAACGTTATGGTCACTATATAAATTAGGGGGAAAGCTGGCCAGTGGCTAGTGATCAGGGACCAGCTGAGCATTGATTGGTGGGTGGTGAGCATTGTGCATCACTTACGTTGTATTGTTTTGTTCTTGTTATTATTATTTCTCCCTTCCTTTTTTGTCCTATTAAACTGTCTTTACCTCAGGCCATGAATTTTACTTTTTTTTTTTTTCTTTTTTGGTCTGATTTTGGTGTTCCATCCTGCTTGGGGTGAAAGGAAGGATGGAGAGTAAGTGAACATCTGTGTAGTGTTTAGCTGCCTGTCAGGTTAAACCATGACACCACCTTAAATCCAGAATGATGTGTCATGACCTTGTGTGAAGACCTTTGTCACCAAATTAATCAGCAAAGCATTGAGGTCTTGCCTATAAACAGAGAGGTGTCTGAGACTTTTTCTGTCTTTCAGTAGTATTATTTTTCCTTGTAATTTTTCTAGGGGCCTTGCCAAGATAGATGCCATTTCAGTGATGTGAAGACGCCTTATGGACAGGCAGTAACATACCAGGTGGTCTGTAGGAGCTGGTCTGTCAGGTTTCTGTTGCCCTGTTCATGGGTGTAAAATTCTGGTTTCCAAGGGAGCACCCAGGGTCTAAAGTAGGTACAGAGCTGTTGTCCTGGGATGTGTGCAGCCACCTCTTGTTGTGGAAGGTGTTGTCTTGTTCTTGGTAGTGTGCTTCTGATTTTCATTTCCTTGCTGTGTTGCTCCCTTGCCTAGTACCTTTCCTGTGTGCAAGTCAACCACAGATTCCTACTCTAAAGATTTGTAACATTTCAGTGTCCATGTCTTGGGATTTTGCATGGTATACTGCAAGTCAGCAGAGCTGGCCCAGCACTTCTGGCCAGGTTTGGGTCCTGTTTCAGTGGTCTGCTTTGCTGGTCATGCATCTGAAGAATAACTGAGCTACCAAGCATGTCAGCTCTGTGAGTTTGGTATGTGGCTAGCTGGAGACATCAGGCGTCTGGGCTTTGTAATTAGTTGTTATTTGTTATTGCACAAAATGGAAAGCAACATGCAGTGGTAATCTGGTAAGGAGGACCTCGTCGGGTCATTCAGGCGAGCCCTACCCAGAGCAGGGTCCTAGCCCAGAGCTTGGGTTTTCTTGTGTTTGTATTTCGCCTGCTCCCCATGTTTCATTCAGACCTTGCACAGGTCTCTTCCTTGTCTGGTTTGTAGTAGCATTTTAGGTGTTATCAGGCCTTTGAGTCGTCTGGGCTAATTGTGTCCTGGAGTGCATTTGCCAATTGTAGATAAAGATGTGTGTCTTGCTTCTGACAATGTCTGCCCTACAATCATCTACAGTCTACTACAGAGCACGTTTCCAGGGAAAACCTTGGTACAAGATGAAGAGCAGCTTGGGATTTTCTGTCTCACTCTGTGCACCACCAGCCATTTGCCATCTTTTGAAAGTGCAGCCAGAACTGAGAAGTCTCACAGCTGACTTCCAAAATACAGGAATAGTGCTTGTACATTAGACCCAGTCCAGGTGTGAATCCTATCTCAAGAGTGAGATGTGCTTTGTGCTGTCAAGGTGTGCTGATTCAGTGTGGTACTGCTCTGGTGGAACTACAAAGAGGAAGGCTGAATTCCCCTAGTTGTAGCTCTGGCTGAAATTTAGGAAGGAGGGGTATCTGGAGAAGCCAAACTCTGTAAGTGGTGTTTAGGGTTGCTTGTGTCCAGTTTTGGAGATTGTGTTCAGGTCTCCAGTTCAGACTGAAACAATCTGATAAAGTTATCTCTCTATTCACTTATCTCCAAAGGGGTATTCTTTGTCCTTTTAGAGGCAAACAGCTTCAGAGATGCATGCTGTCTTCACCTTTGCAGTACTGTGATGAATAGGACACTGACCAGCTGTAGAGCACAGAAGCACTAAAGGAACTTCATTTGGTCCAATTTGTGCTAAACTCAGGGCAACATACACTGACAAGAAGCTACTTGCTACTTGCCATAGTATATTCGAAATTTGCTCTAGAATCTCAGTCATCATTTTCCAAGTGGTGCTGGCTTTCACCGGGAACAAAGAGTCTTTTTTTTGGCAGTTCCAGTTTCTGGTACAAATCTGGCAAGGTGACTACTTGCAGGAATTTTTTTTTGTTTGTTTTTTTTGGTGTTATTTCATAGGACAGAGTGAGAATCTATCTAATCATTGGCTATGTCTGTCTGTCTGAATATATCCCTAATGATAGGGATGTCTTATGAGGAACTGTCTAAATGATAGGTTTTTTCTTTGAGTTGACCAGCTTCTCCAAGATGAGCTGACATTTTACAAGGGCTGAACACATTCTTCATGAGATAGTGGCTAAACACTTGATTAAAATGTTGTTCAGATAGTCACAAATAGCACTATGACCTTTTCCAGACTAAACAGATCCATGAGGATGTCCATGTCTAAATCTCAGCTTCTTTCCTCTCTTCTACAAGATATTTCCAAATGTGCTGCTTGTAGCCTGGTCGGTTATAACCTGTTCATTTTTGTCTCTGCTGTTTCTCCAGGGCCTGCTCTGAAAGTACAGGTGATTTTCAGATTTTTCATTTGACTTTTCAGCATTCAATGGAAAAACAAGACTGAAAGAAGTAAATTTTTTCCAGCTTTGCACTGCCAAGGTTATCCTTATATGCGTTCAAAGGTGGCTGTGTTCTGTAACTATATCTTTGGTAGCTGTTGTTGTCAGGAAAACAGGTAAAACTGGCTAACAGTTATGGCCTGCTAGAGCCTTCCCGTCCTGTATTTTTCCTCTCTTTTATTGAGTCTGCCCTGACATTCACAAATGCCTTTATAAGGTTATAATGAAAATCATAATGAAAGTGTCACTTGGAAAACTTGTATGCAGTGTCCTTTTGGTAAGTGACTGTGGGACTGCCTGGACAAGTGGTGCCAGTGGTGGGCACGTGGCTGGAGGGGTCCCTCTGATGTAGCAGGCAGGGTGATGGGATGGTTCCTTTTTGGTGGCACCATGCTCTGAGTCAGCATGCTATTGTTGAGCAAGAGCTAATGAGAGCCCTGTGGCTTCTTGTTGAAAAACATGAATTATTTGAATGCTGATGAAATGTATTTAGTTTTCACTCAACCACAGTTTAGATGCATTGTTGGGCTTTTTTTCTCCCTACCTATTGCCAGTTTCTAATGTCTGCCTTTTAGGTTAAGGAGGAAGAAGGAGTAATTCTTCTACTTAATAGGATTGAGGAAAGCACCATCTTTAGAACTCAGATTTCCTGAAAATATGGGGGTTCTCATTTGTAACCAGTGTTTTAATTCAGATGCAGAGCTCCTTAGGTTGCTGTACTTCATTTGTTGCTCGCATTATGGAAATCTACTCTACCTCGAGAATAAAAACATCATTCTACCAGTGAGTAATGCCATAGGGATGAATCCTTAAACTTTAACTTGCAGTATCAACAACAATTAAAAGCATGACTTCGTAGACTGTCTGCTTTTTCTCTGTAAATTAAACAGTTATTTAACAGTTAAATTAACAGGTTTCTTATTTAAAAATGTGTAAAGCAGACGCAGACAGAAAAACCGACTGCTTGCGTTCACTCTCAGATTTATTAAGTTTTTAGTATTGCCAGCATCAGATGTTCAGAAAGCAAAAGCTGGCCTCTTGAGACTGATAGCTGGCTTAAGGAACACAACATTTTTCAATAATGACAGATGGGTTTTCTGGACAGTCTCTGTTCATGTTTTCAAGCTTATCTTCTGAAGCAAGAAGAATCAAAACTTAGCCTCGTAACTCCTCTAAAGCTACCCTGCTTCTGACCGCAGTCTGACTGAAGCAGTTCAGTGGGATCCTGACCATCACAATAACATAAGAGTTGGGAATGTGTGAAGTAAACGGCAGTTTTGACTACTGGCAGCAGTAGGGCTTGGAGCCTTTAGTTTCTGACTGAACTGTCTAATCTTTCATTTTAATTCTTCGAGTAAAAATTAATGTGCTGCTTGTTGCTGTCATGGGTGGCCTTCAGGAGTCACAAAAAAAGCAAATGGAGTAGACCATGTTGTCTGTATATGCTTTTTTTAAAAAAAAAAAAATTATTAATTTTAGTTTTGTTTTATTTCTGTGGTGTCAACAATGCACTAGGAAGGGTCTCCCAGACCTTAGGGTGTCCCCACACCTTCCTATGTTTCATGGACTCCGTAGCTTAGGAGAAATCCCTGTTTTATGAGGGGAATCTGTGTCTGACTGGGATGTAGTCAATTTTCTTCATAGTAGGTATGGTGCTGTGTTTTAAATTTGAGAGCAAAAAAGTGCTGATAACACAGTGATGTTGTAGCTGTCACTGAGCAATATTTGCAGTGTTGGGGCCTTCTCTGTTCCTCAGTCTGCCTCCCAGTGAATAGACTGTGTGGGTGCACAAGAGGTGGGGAGGGCACACAGTTGGGCATGTGACTCAAACTGACTGGAGTGATAGTCCATGCCATGTAGCATCACGCTCAGCAATGAAAAGGAAGAGCAGGGGGCTTAGGGGGATTGGCCATCCCTAGCTTGGGAATTGGATGGGCACTGGTCTGTGTGTGGGAGGTGGTAAATTATTGCCGTATTTTGTTATAATTCTCTCTTCTTCCATGTCTCTTTTGCTTACTAAACAATTTTTATCTTGACCCACAACTTTTCTTGGTTTTACTCTTCCTTTCCTCTTTCCCCATCCCACTGGCGGTTGGGGGAAGCAAGCACTTAACTGCCCACTGGGGTTAACCCACAGCACTCAACCCAACAAAATCTTTCTTTGGTTTTGTTCAGATACAGCTGTGTAATGGACAACATTTTTGCTTAATGCTCCTTACACTCGATAGATTTTACATAATAGGTCTTCAGTCAGTCCATTGGTTTGAGTTAAAGTTGTTTATGCTTCAGGAAGATGTTAGGCAATAGCAAGACTTGCTGTGCTAGTCAGTGCGGCGATTCTTTTGGATCATTAACTTAGATGTCAAGATTTGCATGCCAGTGTATCTCTTGGGTCTACAAACATGGATGTAGTTGCAAAAGCCTGCAGCAGACATCCCACTTATTTAAATGATCTACAGTTTGAAGCCTTGGCTGGGAGACTCCAGTGCTGGAAGAGGCTGAGAATTTGTGTTCTACTGGAAATCCTGCTGCCTGGAAAGGGGACGACATACCACCTCCTGATCTGAAACGGGGAGCTTGGTTCCAAAATTTCTCAGCACAGGCAGGACACGTGGGAAAGTCCTTTTAAAATGCATCTTGTGATTGGGGGTCTTTTGCTGTATTGTGGGAAAAACAATCCTTTAAATATCTTTTAAATACCCTTTATTTGTTCTTTTACTTTTTAGTAGATTCCAAAGAAAATTAAGAAAATTCTGGGGGGAAAAAAATCACCCGAATTAGAAACGTAGCTTTCATGAAAAAAAAACCAAAAACAAAACAAAAGAACCACACAACAACCAAAAAAACCCCAAAACACGGTGGGGAGGGGAACCAAAAAACAACACAACCACTCCAAAACAAAACAAACAAACAAAACCAAAGCCCCTTGAAATTCAACTATAAATTAGAAAACCATTGGTT
Source organism: Oxyruncus cristatus (assembly GCA_013399855.1). Classification (NCBI taxonomy): domain Eukaryota; kingdom Metazoa; phylum Chordata; class Aves; order Passeriformes; family Cotingidae; genus Oxyruncus; species Oxyruncus cristatus. Next base: position 532,311 of record VXAY01007337.1, read on the forward strand.
CATGTATATTCGTTCATGAAGAAACTGCAGTGTAGTTGAACTGTTTTGGTATTATTCTTGAGGAAAATAATTTCTCAAATCTTTTGATGCTAAGAAGTTGAAATCTGAAAGAATTACTAAAAAATATGAGGTAGAACCATCTTTTAGCACTTGTTTTTTATTCTTTGTTCTGTTGCTGTTTTTTTTCCTTTTCTTCACCTTAATAGTGCTCATACTGTGCAGTGGAAAAGAAGTACTGCTTATGCTATGAATACACTTGATTTGCTCTCTTGAAAAATAACATTTTTAAAATATGTACTGTATTCACAATGCTCAGTGAAGTGATGATTTAATTTGCCCGGGCTAAATGTCAAAATTATTCCTCTAGCATGACTGGTCGGTTGTCCTACCACCCCATGTAGATGGGACCTCTTTTTCTTCAGTTTAGTTCATAGCCAGGATTTCATCTGTTCTTGGTGCTTCCCTGGAATTACCGAAGTGATGTTTGGATTGCAGGCATCATCACAGAGTGTTTTATGTTTAATTTAAGAAGACATAACTTCTGACAGGGCTTTTCCCAGTCAATCTGAAGCAGTTTCTGTCTGAGCTCTGTGGTTGCACCTGGTTCTTCTGCTGTTGCCTCTTCAGAGTTGTGGGCTGCTGCTCTCCTGCTTGCTTAGTGCAGTCGTCAGCCTGCCGAGCACTTTTTGTGCTTGGATAAATGCGGAGACACGGTGCCATCCATACCTCATCACACCTCTGTGTTCACGACACAGCAGTGGTTCTCAGTGTTTCAGGTTCATCATGAGGAGTGCTACAGAGAAAATATACTGGTAGTGTTTCTCAGTTTGTCTGTTACTTCATATACCTGAGAATATCTAGTTTGCTGTGTTATGAAGAGAACTTGCAGATGCTCGGTCCTGCTTTCAGCTGGGATAATTTTCTCAGTAGCTGGCGCAGTGCTGTGCCTTGAACTTAGTATGAGGATAATACTGATAACACACTGATGTTTTAGTCGTTCCTGAGCCGTGTTTACCCTAAGTCAAGGACTTTTCAGCTTTTCATGCTGCCCTGTCAGCTGCAGTGGGGTTGCCGGGGGGGCGGGAGAGGCACAGGAGGCTGGTAGGGGACACAGCCAGTACACCTGACCTGAACTGGCCAGGCGGGTATTCCGTACTGTAGAATGTCATGGCGAGTATATAAATTAGGAGGGAAAACTGTCCACGGGCCACTCTTCAGGAACTGGCAGGACATTAGTCAGTGGGTGAGCAATTGCACTGTGCATCACTTGTTTTCTATATTCTAGTTTTATTATTAGAAGTGGAATTAGTATATCCCCTTCCTTTCCCTCTCCTGTTAAACTGTCTTTATCTCAACACACAAATTTTACTTTTTTTTCCCCGATTGTCTGCCCTGTCCCACTCGAGGAGGCGGGGAGTGAGCAAAGGTCTGTGTGGTGTTTAGCTGCCTGCCAGGTTAAACCACGACATTATGTTAGCAGGTTGTGAAAGGTTACAGATTTTAGGGGTTTTGTTCCAGGCTTGATAATACCTGGATAATAAGTAAATCTCTGCATTCCTGTATGGTGAATTTATCTTATTTAACAGCACTGAGATTTGTGAGACTCGTACACATTTTTACAGGTAATGGAAACAGCTTTTAGTCATAAAATCTATCTGTGAAGAATGATTCTACACAAGGCTTTAGCACTGGATATTCCTCTCTGCTTTTAATGTGCTGTTTCTCAACATACCTGTAGCTGTTTCTTCTCTTGTATTTGTTTCTATTATCTAGCTGCTTGACAGTGTGGTTAGTTTTATGTAATGAACCTGATTTTACAATTGTGATGAAATATTTTTTCAGGAAGTTGCAGTTGATGCTGGTTTCAACCTTTGTTTTCTTTGGACACTTTCTATGTTCATTTTAATAACTGTTTGAAGTCTGATTCAGGGTCCTCATGCACTATTAATATACTAAGGTACCGTATTTCCATGCAGTAATTAAGTTTCTAAGCAGTTTTGTATACATTGGATTATTGTATGTCTAGACAGAGGAGCTGGACAGAAAGTCATAAGTAAAAAGCAAATAAATGAGTTTTGTGTTTAATTAATTGAAATGCATAGCTTCATGTATTGCTTTAAGCATATGAATGATGTTTGTTCTCCTGCATTTAGTGTGTGTGCACTCACTGAAATAATTTTGAATCTTAATTTAAAAGATACTATTTAAGGCCTAAAGAGAAAAACTGAAAAAAATGCATACCAGTGGTATATCTGGTTAGCTGAGATTAATTAAAAAAGACGGGCAGTTGAGGAGGCATCAAGAACAAACCTGAGCTATATGTTACTGTTCCAACTGCAGCAAACAAAGATGCGCTCTTTTGTCTTCCTTTTCAAATATGCAAAAACTAAGGTGAAAATTTAGGTCCATTTTAGGGATATAAGTGTTTCATAAATCAACGCTTTTGTTTGATTAATTTTTTTTTTTTTTTTTTTGCTCTTCATTAGCATGAATCCCATGGAACATGCACAGAGTATGAAGCAAGCCGGAAACCAGGCTTTTAAAAATGGGAATTACTCTTTGGCCATCAGAAAGTATGATGAGGCTCTACAAACGCTTCATTTTTTAATGCAGTGGGTCCCGTAAGTATTCTTGAATTATAACATGTAAACCATAAGACAAGCCTGAAATGTGTCCAGTTGTACAATTAATTCAAAACTCTATTTCTTGGCCTGACACCTGATTTTCTTGTATCTTTTGTTACACTCTTTAATGTATCTGTTTTAAAGAGGAATTGCTGTTCCTTGCATATGTGTGGGAGATTAATTAGTTATTTAATCCGAATACTTTTACTTCAATTATTAGTGTAATTAAAGCTCAAATTAATTTTCCATAAATTAGGTGACATGTGGATTAATCCTTCTGTGATTTTGCCATGTCTTGGTCATGTTTGTGGCCTGTGGTTCTGTGGGTCATCTGATTATCTGTAAAATGATTCATGCAAGTTACTTTGTTCTTGTTATTTGGTCTTTCTTAGTATTTTCAGATATGTTAAAAGATAATTTTTCAGCAGAAGATTTCTTTGAGTGTTTCTTTCCAGATCTTAAGTGCTTTTCATCAGTTAATATCAGTTGGTAATATTATTAATGATGAAATAGTTGAGTATTATGTTAACTATTAAATATTCATTACTACCATATATTAACACTGTTGTTAACCTAATTTAACACCAGCCATTAATTTATTTTGGCTGTTAACCATTTAGACTAAGCAGTAAAGTAAGTCTGGAACACATGCAGGGAGTATGATGGAACGAAGACAGAGCCAAGCAGGCTCCCTTCAGGGCTTGCCTCTCATTGTCAGTGTGGCTTCATCATCCACAGGGATCTGGTCCTGAACATCTCCGTTACCATTGCCACAGGATTGCCTCAGGATTTGCTTGCATGCACGAGTGTGCTCTGAACACATTCAGTGTAGATGAAACAATTTAATTGAGTGCAAACCAGTAGATAGGAAGAATATGAAGGATGTAGCTCTGTGGCACATACTGTTTGTTTGAGCAGAGGCAAGACAGGCTTTCCAGGCTCACCAGCACCCTGTGGACTGTAGTTTGTGTACATCTTTTTCCAGAAACTCTCTTGGATTCAGTAGATGCTTTATATACTTTAGTATATAGACTTCTCTTAAAATACATCTCTTTATTTCTTAGCTGATGTAAATGTGGATTTTTCTGTTGACTTCATCAACAGGTGATACAGTAAAATGTATCGAGGTTGTTTTTTGGTGACCAAAATGTGTTTAGCATTCTTTCCATCTTGCACTTACGTGTTCCATTCATGTGTTTTCTGCCATTCTTGGCTACTGGCTTTCATTGAGCCATATGTAGGTGAATTGAGATTGTCTGAACTCCTTCTAAATAGCCCTGCTGTTATTACAGTGGGTTGGCTTTCTGCCTCAGAAGAGACCAGGTTATCGCTAAGGTACCGTTTAGGATGTCTCTAAGAAATTTTATAGCCGACGTTCCAATGAACTTTATTTTCTACATCTACATTTTTTTACCTCTAATTTTGTGAGGTGGGTGATACGTGTATTTTTTTTTTTTTTTTATTTTTCCATATGGCTAACTATAAAGTGTGATCCTTTTTCAAGCGAATAAACAGTAATGCTAAAAACATATTTTTAGGTGTTCCCGGGACATAGCTGTGTTGATGTGCAACAAATCAACTGCCTTGTACTATCTGGGTAAATGGAACGAAGCAGCATTTTTAGCCTACCAGAGCTTACAGTGGGATCCAGAGTATGTTAAGGTATTCAGATGTTTAACCTGATGGTTTTTGCATGCCTTCCTTACTTTTTTATTTTTAAGAGATGTCATTGTCTTGGTTTCACTGTGTTTTGGCTTTGAGGTGTGATAGGCAAATATAACATGAAATTCCAGAATCCGTGTTCGAATCTGTACATAAGGATCAGATTTACTGCTGTAATAGTACTTTTAATAATAAGAAGTAGATCTTTTTGCACCAGGAGTTGCTGGTTCTCTCTGGGTCCCAATAAGTGAACCACCAATGCTTTCCAGGAATATAACAATTTTATTAGTATCACAAACAACGCGATAGGAAGTGATAAAAGATAAAAATCTTGCATGGTCTTGTGATGCTTGAAACCTGGGGATAACACAGCACCAGCCGCATCTCTGGTCAGGCCATGGCATGCTTTGCAGATCCTCTCTGTGGTGAGATTCACCAGCTCTGTGCTCACTTTTGGTCTTAAAGAGCCTGGCTTACAGTACAGATGCATCAGTCACTGACAGCACTCAGCTCTGGGGTGGGGACTTAGCTTTGAAGGCTCCCTTGGGCGGTGTGTGCTAATGTTCTTTTATATGTTAATAAGTCCCCAGTTCCTGGGAACAGTACATGGTGAGCAAGGTCGTAGTGTTTCCAGTGGACAGAACAATACACTGCACTTAGCTTGTGATTAATTACACATTGACTCAAGTAGTCATCTGCTACGAATAAGTAGCAGTTGTACAGTATTTATGATATGGAGGCATACTCTTGGAGTGGCTTCTGTGTACAATAAGTAGTTTTCTGGTCTAACTACTGCAGCCTCCCAGAGACTTCTGTAGAAGGTATCTCATTGGGGTACGGTAAAATTGCACAAATGCACATTTAGCTTGCAGCATGCCAGTTATGCAATTTGAACAAATTAACTCCACTCTGACTCTGAGCTGGTACAGCCTAATTCAGTGGTGAATATAAACGTTTTCAGGTGCAATTGGCTGAAAAAATATATGCATAGTGGCAAATACTGCAAAATGCAGTGATGTGGGGACATAAATATATATTCTAGACTTTGTGACCAAAAAAAAAAATCTTGAGGTTAAAATACAGTTGCTAAAAGTATATCTTTCATCCTGTAGTTATTTTCCGAGTCTTGTATTCCAGCCTTTATAGCTCTTAGTATCTGTGATGATATCAGGAGCATATTGTGAACTTCAAGGAATTATAATAGAATAGTTTATTGCACTGTTTTGTTTGGATCTGTCTATGAGAAGCTGTAGAAATGGTACTACATGTCATTTTTATAACAGAATTTAGAAAAAAATTGCAACATTTTGTTTTGTAGTAGCAATCTCTGAATATTTTCCTGACAATTGTCTTTTGTTTTCCTTCTTTTTCAGGCTTATTATAGAGCTGGCCAATCATTCATCATGTTATCAAAGTCTTACAAGGCGGTTCTTATGTTTCATAAAGGTTTGGTTCTCCTGAATTCTTCTGGAGATCGAACTCAAATTGCTGATTTTATAGCAGGAATCTTCATAAGTGTCAATGGTAAGCTCAAATTAAGGGCTTAATTTTTCTAAGGGCCTTTCGGTAGTGATGACAACACAAATCCTTGGTAGGATGTCCTTCATGAGATCATTCCTATGGTCCTTCAGTGCCTCAGGTCTGTTTGAGGGTTACAAATATGTTGAGGATGTGCTGAACTTGGTCCAGTTGTATACAGCAGATGCCAACAATCGCAGAACACTGTGCAGGGGGTAGTATTGTCTCACAATATTACCTAAAATTGGCTCCTAAGAGAAACCTCTAAGACTCAATTTGTGAGTTTTAGAGGCCAGGCATTCTTCGTTACAACGCACTGCATGATCACAGCAAGCCGGGTGCCCTGGGAATTGGTTCACCAAAGTGCACACAGAGGTATCTTTGGTACAGCTGGTATGTCAGAATTATATGATTATTCATTTTTCATTCCCTGCATTCCTGTTATACATTCATGACGTTGCCCGACACTTACTAGCATATATACATATCCCTGTCTGGTCTCTGAGGGGCTTCACTGAGGGTCTGTGGTGGTTGTCTGTGTCTCAAGTCCCCAAAGTTCTAAGTGATTGCCTTATGACCTTCTTTGAGACAATACCCCTGGTTATACATCAACCCGGCTTTACCTGTTTGGCTGCTTCAGTTCCCTTCTTCATTGTTCCCTCACCTTGCTTGGTTGGTCCCTTTAAATCACTTGGCTCAGCAATATGTAGTTTCTGAGGTACATTCCACTGCAAAAACTATTAGTTCTTGTTACATCTCAAATCTCAGATATCACAGGAACATGTCAATTGTGAAGTAGTTAGAAAAGGTCAAAATTCAGGGTCAGGGAAACAAAACAGGAGATTTGGAGCACCAGACCCATGAGGTGTTTAGTGGTTTTTGTCCAGACCACTCTGCTTTTCTTTTAGCCAGATATATTTGAAAATAATTAGAAGATATGGAGTTTAAACTTGAGTTTGCAGTGCAGTGTATTCCAGTGTGGGGGACTTTCCCTCAGCTAGTAATGGACAGCATTGTAAAGAGGGAATGTGGCCCTCCTGTGGCATTGTGGGGTTTTTTTTGAGCTATGTCCACCCTGTGTCTCCTTGCCATCTCCTCAGTCTCTCCTGCTCTGTTTGCTTTTTTGTCTGTTTAACAGGCTTTGTCTAATAGGCCTGCAAGCATACCTGGAGACTTAGGATTGTGCCCCTACTGCCTTTCCTTGAACCTGAAGTTGTGTGTTAAGGACCTTGATTAATTTTAGCAGCATCAGTAACTCACTGACCCACAAGTGGAAGAACTGCTGCCACGAGGTTCACAAAGTCTTGGGGCTTTGGGGTGTTTCTTGCGGGCAGGGATTAATTTTTTTCCCCTTGTTTAATGAAGTCTGGCCACTGATAACAGGATGCTGTATCATTTTGTGACCAGGGTTATTTAATCCCCCACTTGGCATTCCCTTGGGTATTAATCAGTGCTAAAATTGTCGCTGTGCAATGATGTAGTTTAGTTGGAGACTCCCAGCTTTTGAAGTGCTGTGTATACCAAATAGTTTTCTCAATTGCTTATGCTTGCAGATGAACGAATCTTTCCACCGACTTTTCCACCTGCATATGAATATGTTTTCAGTGCAAGATTTGATGCACTGATTTGGCAAGCGGTGATAGAAAGGCTGGCCCAGAAAGGGAAGTGGCGGGTAAGTCTGTCACCGTGTCACCTCCCTCTGCGTGGTGAGCCCTCTGTCTTACCTCTTCAGCATAAGCTTGTGTTACCTTTGAAAGCCAAAACAGTGAATTGTATGTTGCTGCCTGGTTCAAATGTCTTGATTCTTGCGACTTGAAAAATGCTAAATAAATTGATAAATAATTTCTGAAATTCATTTCTGGAAGGGATACAATGGGCTTGAAATCCTGCTTGTCTCTTGCTGTTGTCTCTCTTATGGTGCCATCTAGAGTCCTTCTTGAAAGATATTAGAAGGGAAAACACAAGTTTATTTGTAGTCCCTTTTACTTTTTGTTCTGTATCACAAGCTGGATTTTTGAAATTGCCTGTGAAAGACCCGCAAACAAGGAGCATCTCAGGAAAAGTACATGGTGGTTAAACAAAACCAGATCATTTAGAAAAATCAGAAGGTGAATCATCTGAAATTATTTTAATCCTCTTTTCTCCTCTTCCATGACTGTGGAAAAAATTGATCATTGTCACAATTATACCCGTATTGGATGTTGATGGTGAGGTGCTGGCAGCCTGGGCTGCAGGGCCCAGGTGAGGAGTGACCAACTCTGTACTGCTTCCAGCCGCCTCAGTGGCCCTATTCCAGGGCATGGCTGAGCCCTGGAGCCAAGGTGGAGGTGGCTTGGGGAAAGTGTGTTTTAAAAAGGGCAAATACCTGCCTGGCAGAGTGAGGGGGAAAGAGTGAGAGAAACAGCCCTGCGAGCACTAGGGGCGGAGAAGGAGGGGGAGGAAAACTTTCACTGGTCATAGCTTCCCACACTCCACTGTATATTACATTAATTCAATTGAAAATTAGAAAGGGAGATCTCTTACGATCTTAGAAAAAGATCCGAAGTGTTGTTAGCCAGGGTTTGCTTCCGTGGAAGATCTGATGAGGCAGAGTTTCTAAGTGTGCTTATGCGATCACTAATGTGGGGATTTTTTTCAGTCTTGTCTGTTGTTGCTGTCCGGGAAGGAAGAGTTGCCCAGTAATCTCAGAGTCAACCAGGTATCTCTGAAGAATCTCTTTGAGGTAAAGTAGTATTCTTTCTTTTTTCCTTCTGGATATATCTTTTCTTGCTATTCACTCTAGTGAGAGATTTTTCATCTTTTGTGCAAGAAAAATAAAATGAAAAATATATGGATGTTATATTATCATGCTGAATATTTTCCTTTCATTTGAAAATTTTAAAATACCTAATTTTGGTTAATTTCTTCATGTAATTTAGTATTTAATTTGATCAAAAGCAGACATTTTTCTCTCAAGTACAGCAAGCTATCTACGTCACACTTGTAACAGGAAAATTTAATCCTGAAAGATGTCTGATATCAGTTAAGCTGGGCATGCTTTCCAACGAGAGGAACTTAGGATATGGGCTAGGGCATTTTTATACTTCTCTAGCCTGTCTCTGGACTGCCTCATGATGTTTAATATGATCACTGGGAGTTGAGCTGGGTGCAGGGGTGGAATTTTCCTTTCCCTCAACACACAACATTTTTGGTAGGATGCTTTATACCTAGACAGCAACTGCTAAACTTTCTCTCTAAAGGCTTTGACACTTCTCAAATTATTCCCACAAGGTGGGAGCATATAACCATAGACCAAGTAGCCACAATTCCGGATGCCTTTCACAGAGATGATGGCATCTGCAGACAGCAGAATTTGATCTCTATGATACTCGTCTGAAACTTACTCTTTATCTTGTGATTTCTGATGTTCTGCAGCACTTGGGAACCTCCAAGCTTTCTGTGCTGGCAGGATAAAATAAAATCTTCCAACTGTCACAAACTGCCGTGCTCACACAAACTTGCTGCTGGATGACTGTGCCTGCCCTGGTGTCTGTGCCACTGGTACACCCCAGAGGCTCTGCCCACCTTGCTGTGTGACTAGGTGGCCTTGGAGGGTTTGCTGCTGCTCACCCCTGCCTTTGTGCACAGGTATTCCATCAAAGCACTTGGAATGCACTAAGGGGTGTGCAGCCATGGCTTCTGGTGCCTTGGGAACCAAGGTGTAGCTGGAGGCTGACTGTGAGCCAGGAGCTGCTGGGAGTTCACCAGCTCTGCAATTCGGGAACAGCCAATGTCCATAGCAGTGACATATCAGCCTTCTAAAGGCATCACACAATCCATGTGTCTCTCACCACACAGCTGATGCCCGGTCAGTTGCAGTTAAGTAAAGCACTTCTTACAGACTACTAAAAAATTCTCTGTATAAGCATTTTTTTGGGTTTATTCTTTCTTTCTTTGTGTATGTGTTAATTAAAGTATAGTTCTGTTGTAGGTGACCTACTTTTAAAAGATACGGTTGCACATTCATTGAGAAATTCCATTAGGCTTTATCATGAAATCATAGAATGATTTGGGTTGTAAGGGTCGTTAAAGATCATCTGGCTCCAACCTGCCATGGTCAGGGTCACCTTCCACTAGACCAATTTGCTGAAAGTCCCATCCCATCTGGCTTTGAAGACTGCCAGGAATGGGACATCCACAGATGCTCTGGGCAGCCTGTTCTAGCGCCTCACCACATCACAGTAAAGAATTTCTAAATTTCTTACAGCACTGTGATTTTCCTGACAGAAACTCTAGAAGATAGAAGTAGCTGTAGGCTACTCAGTACCTTTGCGTGGTGTTTAAGGCATATTGATGGCATATGCCAGAATTTGCCATTTGGCTGTTATGATAATTTCAAACTGGGGTTATTTCAGTTAAGTGCCTGACAGAGTGAGCAGAAGTAATTCTGAAAAATAAGGGCAATGTGACGGGTATAAATCAGCATCCCTTCATAGGCTTGGTTTTGGTAATAGCAGAAGAATTAGTGGATGGATAAATGCAAGCATGTCTTAGTTAGGTATCATTAGCCAGATGTGTGCTGTGTTAGTGCCAACAGAGTAACTCCTCACACTGGCAATAAAGCATGGCAACACAACAGAGGATGCATGTAGAGTGTCTTAGTAAAATATTTTCCTTCCTAGGCAAGCAAAGCAAAATACTTCTTTGAGAGAAGAGGAGAAACAGGGGTTGCCTTTACAAAATAGCTCCCTAAGCAGTGCTGAACAGGCCCCACCAGTCTTACCTATTCTAGTGGGTTTGTTGTACCCATGGAAGACTGAAAGAATTGAAATAAAAAATCCCTAAGCAGTGCTTCTCTTTTGTGAAAATTAGAAAATGTGGCTTTCTGACAACTAAAACTTCCCCTGCTGCCACTACAATCTCCATGTAATTTGTTGTATTTTGATTTTTTTTTTAACTGTTCACAAACAGTAATTCTTGCCAGTCAAAATTTGGCATGAGGTATGAAAAAAAAGGGGTTTATTTGTGGACGTTGAAAGCATGTGTGAAGACTGCTATTTAAAAAGATGACTGGCACAAATGGAGAAATTATGTCTGAACACGGTTTCCGACCACCTCTTCATGTCCTGATCCTTCTGGCATATTGTCTCAATTTCCACCTGAGCTTCCTCTGCACACCTCCAGAGTACCCTGTATTGCTGTGTCCCTTGTAGACTATGCTTTATATTCATCAAGTCCTTGCTAGAACATCTGTTTTAAGTTCAGCTGTCTTCTGCTCAGGCTGTGTGCTTTCACAGAATCCCAGAATCCTCAAGGTTGGAAGAGACCTTCAAGATCAACCCCACGCCACCATGATCACCCCTAAACCATTTCCAAAGTGCCACATCCAGATGTCTCTTGAACACTTCAGACATGGTGACTCTACCACCTCCCTGGGCAGCTTATTCCAATGCCTGACCACTCTTTCAGTGAAGTTTTTCTTCCTAGTATCTAGTCTGAAACTCCTTTGGTGCAACTTAAGGCTGTTTTCTGTTCTTCTTTCCCTTGGGACGTGGCAGAAGAGACCAACCCAACCTCACTGCAACCAGGTAGTTGTAGAGAGCAATGAGGTCCCTCGTGATCCTCCTTTTCTCCGGGCTAAGCAGCCGCAGCTCCTTCAGCTGCTCCTCATCACACTTGTGCTCCAGACCCTGCCCCAGCTCCATTGCCCTTCTCTGGACATGCTCCTGCAGCTCAATGTCCTTCTTGTAGTGAGGGGTCCAAAACTGAACACAGGATTCAAGGTGCAGCCTCACCAGCGCCAAGTACAGTGGGACAGTCACTTCCCTAGTCCTGCTGGCCACACTATTTCTGACATCAACCTGTTGGAGCGGGTCCAGAGGAGAGCCACCAAAATGATTAGAGGAACGGAGCACCTCTCCTGTGAGGAAAGAGAATTGGGATTGCTCAGCCAGGAAAAGAGAAGACTTCAGGTTGATCTAATTGTGGCCTTCCAGTACCTGAGGGGAGCCTACAAGAGAGATGGAGAGAGGCTTTTTTCAAGAGCATGTAGTGACAGGACAAGGGGGGGAATGGCATCAAACTGAAAAAGAGTGGGTTTAGATTAGATATCAGGAAAAAATTCTTTACTCAGAGGGTGGTCAAGCACTGGAACAGGTTGCCAGGAGAAGTTGTGGATGCCCCATCCCTGGATGCATTCAAGGCAAGGTTGAATGGAACTGTGAGCAACCTGGTCTAGTGGAAGATGACCCTGCCTATCAGGGGGTTGGAACTAGTTGAGCTTTACTGTCCCTTCTGACCCAAGCCATGCTATGAAAGTCTGTGAAATAGTTTCATTTTACGATGGATATAGCTTGTCATTGTTCCACTGATTTTTGTCATAAAAACATGGAAATAGGATTAAAAAGGAAATACCTTTTGTGTATGTAAAATAATGTGTTGTAATTGTTCTCTTTGTTGTCAGACTTCTGAGTTGTATGGTCGTGGTGAGAAGGTGCAAGAACTAGCGGAGTTAGTCAAGTGGCTCATTTCCATTGGGGCAAAAGCTGAATCCATTGGAGTGTATCCACTGCACGCTGTTATCAGACTGTGTATCAAAGCAAGTGAGTGACATCTGCAGCTAAAATAAACCAGTGGTGGCTTTCCTTAGAGAACTGACACTTAGAGCTTTTTCAAATTAAAAAAAAAATTTGCAACGACTCAGGTCACATTATTTGGTATAACCTCACATGTGCCAATAAGGCCCTATTTTAGAAATGTTTTAAACACTCTCTTTGATCATCTGCATGTGATAGTGCTGGAAACCTAATATACTTGTTCTCTTCTGTAATTTGAAGCAAAAGCATGATTGATACGAATGATTGATAGAGGTCTTTCATAACCTGAATATATCTACTTTGACAAAAGAGCAGTATTTCTTGCTGCCATGTCAGCGTGGAGCAACAGTTTCTATGTCTGTGAAAGAGTCACGAGTCAACCTTAGATTTGCATCTTGCCATTCCATAGGAGAAGAAAACACCGATCCATTTATGTAAGTGTGGTTTTTTTGCCATTTCAGCAAATAACCATCTCTTCAGGTGGTTACTGACTCAGAGGCCAGACTTGAAGGATAGGATCAACCAGCAAGACAGAGATGGACGTACCCTCCTGCATATTGTGGCCTCTTCCAGTGAATATTCCCAGAAAAGCAGTAAGTACAGTTTTTTTGTTTGTGTACGTGTGTTGCTTTCTTTTCACATTAAGCAATCAATAATGGAAGAAAGATTCAGACCTTGGTGTTTACTGTTTCTCACGAAGGAAGAAAATGAGAAAGTATCTGAAGGTAGACTTTGTAATGTCAACTAGTATTTAAACATTTCAACAATTCCTTTTCAGAATTGTATGCCTGATATCTGACAATTCCCTTTGCTCTTTGGTTTGACTGGTTAGGATTTTCCCACAAGTATGCAGAAGTTACCTTTTAAAGTTTGATGTGTCTTTAAAATAGGTGAAGATTTAAGACTGAAGTAGTAGAGTACATTGTCAGAGGAGGAAAATAGGATACTTTCCTTCACATTTTCTGGGGGATTTCTTTAATGTTAACCTGGCTTTTTTTTCCTTGTATTTTTTTACTCTGCTCACTAGGTGGCAGCGGGAAACACACATCAGTGCCAAGATAACACCAGACTTTTGGGTCATTGCATGCAATGACATTCTGGTGGTTTGCTTTAATAGTGTGAATGAAATGTGCACAACCTATATCTAAATCATTTCATTTTCTGGAAAGGTGTAACACCTCTTTTGCAGCAGTTCCCTCTGCTGCTAAATGACTTATATATTTGTAGAAGAGACTGTATATCTGTATAAATTTTTTTTCCTTAAATGAAGATTTACTTAATAATATTCATATAGTATTTACTACAGAGAGATTAAACATGTTATTATGCATTTATTAAAGTTTATTTCTTTTTAGCTATTCATTATGAACATTATATATCATATAATGAACATTATGAACATTATATATCATAGAATCACTAAGGTTGAAAAAGACCTCCAAGATCTTCAAGTCCTGTGGTGGCGTGCCAAGGGTGGTGGTCTAACACTTATTTGCTCACTGTTGCTCAGTGTTCTCCTTCATGACTTGGTGATTTGGTGCTCCTGTGCTCTCCCCTGCTGCTCTGAGGGCATGACTTCTAGCAAATGTGCCTCTTTGAGGCAAGAGAAGTACAGGCAGCTGTAGAGCTTCCCCCAGTAGTACAGTGTGACATACTAAGAAGTGAGCATGTAATCTTCCAGAATATTGGGTTCGGTGTCAAGGCTTTAAATCACCATCCTATTTATTGTGCTTGTGTGTAATCTGTAATACTTGTGGTGAAATGCTACAGAGGATAGCAGTTTCTGTTGAAAACAATTATACTTTTAGTCAAAATAGACGTCTTCGTTATAAGGTTTATTTCCCAGGAAATCATGTGGTTTATGTTTCACAGGAAAGAAACCAAATACCTACCTGTGTTTATTTATGCCTGAATATGTGAAATATTCTGGTTTATCACGTCACCTTCCAAATCTTATGGAAAAATACCTAAGAATGCCTCATTTTTATGACATTTTTTGGAAAAATTTAGATTTTTTTAAATTAAAAATAGGCTAGATATTGTGCCAGGAAATGAAAAATTAAAGGAAAACAGAACAAACCCCCTGAACAATGTGAATTATTCTTCCTCTAATTTTTATTCGTGTGTTTTCTTAGGCCAAACAGAAGATGTGATCATGCTCCTGAATTTTGGGATCGATCCCACTGTTCCAGATGAACGGTCAAGATATGTCATAGATATCTTGAAAAAGAACAAAAACTTTGATGCTGTAAGAGAAGTCAGCAAGCACATTGAGAAACACACTTCCTCTGAGAAACAGACAGGTACTACAGGCACTGTGTGCTTTTCCTGGTTTAAAATTATATCCTTTAGGTACAAAATTGTTTTATTTTTGAATTGGTAGTAGGGGGTGGGTTTTATGTAACTTCTATGAGTTGTCACAGTGATCTCCTACCAGTCAAAAGTGAACATTTTGTCCTTGTCTGAAAGCAACTGCTGTACAACTGTTCAGATGAAACTTGGCATAAAGCAAAGTTTTTAGCTTCCATCTCAGTTTTCATGTGTGTATTGCATGTAAGTTTACTGGAAAACGCTGGGTTTCGTTGTGCTTGCATCTTAGGGCTCCCGGGAAGCAAACTGTTAGCCTGGCAAACAAATTCCCACAGTTATTCTTTACTGTGGAGATCTCTGCTCTGGAGAAGGTTTTAGCACACAGTGGTTCTCAGTTAGGGGTTTAACACCAATATCCATGTGGTGGTAATCACTTTGGCTGGTGTTTCAAGTAGCTCAGCCTGTCTTTTGTGGCCAGATTTTGGGTGGACTTTTTTGGCAATGCACAACCTGCAAGCGTTTTCTAGGCTTACTGCAAATGAGAGGCTGGAGAATAAGCCCCAGCTTTGTAGCTAACAGTCTGAGGTAAATCCCTTTTGCTAAAAAGATGACTAACCTTGTCTGTCTCTTTGTCCTACGGGGTAAAACTACTGTTTTGTTTGGTCTTTGATGTAGCTAAATTCCTCGGAGCTTTTAGGAAATTCAGGCCAAGTCTTTTAGTGTTTATTTAAGGACATATATTGGGACATCATTTAAAATCTGCTATTGCCCATTACATATGTATCTCTCAAACTTTTAGATATTATTTTGGTCTAATGGATTTTTTTGGGTTTTTTTTTTTCTTCTAAGAGGACAAATTATTTTATGGCTGTATTTTGTAAAAGGCACTGAGGAGTCAGACAAACTCAGGTCATCTGACTAAAACTGTAGTAGTAGTATTAAAAATGATGACAAGGAGAAAGGAATAAGACCCAAGAAACACAAGTGCTGCGCAGTACAGTTGCTCACACCCCGCTAACTGATGCCCAGCCTGTTCCCAAGCAGTGATGGGCCCCTCATGGCCAATTGCCCCCGGTTCATGTACTGAACATGACATTATGTGGGGTACGGAATATTCCTTTGGCCAGTTCAGGTCAGCTGTCCTGGCCGTGTTCCCTCCCACCTTCTTGTGCACCTGTTCAAGGGCAGAGCATGGGACACTGAGAAGGCTTTGTCTCAGGGTAAGCACTGCTCACAACCAAAACATCAGTGTGTTATCAACCTTATTCTCATCCTGTTTCCAAAGCATGGCACTGTACCAGCTAGTAAGAAGAAAAATGACAGTGTCCCAGGCAAAGCCAGGACAAGAGTGTACTTGATGAAAGTATCAAATGTCCTTTGGGATGAGAAATCCATCACGGGACTGGCATTGGCAGTAAGTTTCAGCCATCTGAATTTAATCTGCCACTGCAGGTTTCTTAGAGCCCTGGGATGTAATGCACTGCAGTCTTACCCTGAAAACATGCCATCAAGGGAGTGGATTTTCAATTTCTGTAATGTTTTGCAGGGGGGAAAGAAAGTGCCATAGCTGCTACAGATTGTCTCCGGGATGTTGTGGAACAGTTTGTCCAGTTCTACAAGTTTGAAAATGGAGCACATAATAAAAATGTATTGAAGGAAGGTGCTGTTAAGCGATTTCTGAAACTGCTGTCTTCTTTGGAAGGTAGAGTGAGTTCACATTTCTCCCTTTCACAAAACTTAGTTGCTGTGAAAAATGTGTTTGATGCTAACACATGCAACACATTTTGCCCTTTTACCCTTCATTCTGTATTTCTGCAATTGGTATTACTGGAATGATGTGCTTTTAATTATATTTACTGTTGGTTTTTGCACTTAGAATCACTGGAATACGCATAAAAATTCAGCATGGTGCATCAAAATGTTCAAACTTACTTGGTTGACAGCATAAGGTTGGAAAGATGCATTTTGCTGTTCTTTGCCTCAAATGTAATGAGTTAATTATTCTGAAACTAGTTTAGAGTGAAATTGATGTCATTATATGGCTTTGAGTGAGTTATGGTGTCTTGACTGTCTTGCAGAAATCCCTAAAGAAATCCCATGCAACATCTCCCATGCCTGTGCTAACAGCTTCATAAAACAGTTGCTGGAGAAGCAAATGTGGCATAAAGTTTTGCTGCTGCTAACAGGGAAGGCCAATGGGGAAAAGCCATCTGGTGGAGGACTCTTCAAAAACTGCAGTCTTCCAGATGTTGACATCGGCAACGTTATCCAACAGTGTGAAAGATCAGATACACAAGTGCACCTCATAAGATGCTTGCTTGAACTAGGAGGTGAAAACCAGTGCAATATTAATGTACTAGTAAAGATCCAGTATATGTTATTTGACATGTTGGGAGCAACATGGTCTCAGAAATACCAACGTATGTTTTTTTTTTTTTTGTGGCTCTGCATAAGTGCAGCAGCTTGTTGGAGGGCTGTGCATTGGCTACTTCTGCCGTATGGGAAGCTAGTAAGGCTGTGTTGGGTGGAAGATGTTAGTCAAATGAAGTTGGTTTGTTAGGGTTAATAAAAGATCAAAGGTTGTTGTTCCTCCTTTGCTTGTAGTTTCTTTTGATTTCTTGATTTCTCTGTCTTCAGCCACAATATTATCCTGATAGAAACTGTTAGCCACAGTCGCTGGTTCAGTCTGCTGTTACAAGTAACTGGCTACTTCATTGGTTTCAAAGGCATGACCAGATGTCTTTCTTTTTTTGACTAGTGTAGACATCATCATTCTTCTTGTTTTGCATGAGGTTATTCCTAGGATTATTCTGGCATTTTTCATTGAGTCTTATAGCTTGATGCTAGCTTTATGTTATGGACACATAGTCCTGATGAAGCCTTGTGACTGGCAGAGGTGCAAGGACGCTTCTTATTTCAGTCAGTGACTGACTGGCTTGAAGAAGATATGTTCTGACCTTTATGTCTTCATATCTCAACAAGAGAACTCAGGTTGTTCAGCTTAGTGGGAGATAAGAGGAGATTATGAAGATTTTTCTTAGTCAAAAAATGTTTAACAGATACATGTAAAAAACTAACAAAAAACCCCAAACTGTCACCTGCTTGGCAATCAGCATATGCACGCCTTCATCTAGTTTAGAACTTTCTGTAATTAGCAGATCTGGCATATCAGATTTAACCCCTGATATTTTCCTGTCTTTCACTTCAGCTCTGCCAGATGGGATTGCAACCAACTCTGAAATTCCACTGCAAATATGCCTCAAAAAGAATTATTTTGAACTGGTGTATTTGCTGCTGACCAAAGGTGCAGATCCTCAAAACCTCTCCATTACACAAGGAGATACTCCTTTGCATGCTGCAGTTTCCATCTGTTTGAATAACAGAGGTAAGGCTTTTGCTGTTGTAAATATCCCCATTTTTTACCTATCTGGCCCACTGCCCCTTCTGTTGCTGTTTCCTGGTGTGCTAGCAGAGGCAGCAGATCAGGATGTCCAACTGTCTCACTCAGCCCCCAAAGTTTGCAGGCCAGAGGATACACACCAGTCTTTTTAAGCTGACATGTTCTGCTCTCTGGTTCCCTGTCTGGGACTATGAGGAGAGGTAGTGGCAGCTCGGGTGACATGGGGGAATCAAACAACTGAAATGTCTCTGTCAGTTACTGTTTTGTGAATATACTTGTGTTTAATCAACTTGATTTAGAAAGGAAGGCTTCTCTTTGAAACCCTGGTTTCAAGGACTAGGTGGGAATGAAGTAAACTGGAAGTATCTAGGAACAAACAAAGGTTTTTGTTCAGTCATAAATCGAACAAAGTTTTTGTTCAGGGGAGAACTTGAGTGAAAAGACTCTAGTGCTTACATGAAAATACAAGAAAGTAAGGTAAACTATCAAATTAAGCCCCGAAGTCAGGTTTGATTTTGAATTAAGAAAAAAATGCATTTCTTGAGTTGGAGAATTAAAATAATTAAAAATACTGAATTTATTAATTTTTAAACACGTTTCATTGAATTCGTTTAGAGAGATTAAAAGCATAGCTACTGCCAGTTGTAAATTTTAAATCAAAAGATTAAGAAGTCCAATAAGAATATCATCTCTTAAGTATTTTTCACTGTATAAAGTTTTTAAGGTGGGATTTCTTTGCAATGATTTTTGTTGTCACTATTTTACAGGTAGAAAGGTTTCACATAAATTGTCATGTTTAAATCACATATATTATTTGGATGAAATCCAGAAACTGTAGAATAGATATATATGTATATATTTTTTCCCTCCCCAGGGAGGTAACTAATCCTAT
Organism: Oxyruncus cristatus; assembly: GCA_013399855.1. Classification (NCBI taxonomy): domain Eukaryota; kingdom Metazoa; phylum Chordata; class Aves; order Passeriformes; family Cotingidae; genus Oxyruncus; species Oxyruncus cristatus. The sequence goes on from VXAY01007337.1 coordinate 551,292, forward strand.
TTTGTAGGAAGTTGCATTAGGGACCTCAAATATCAGGAAATAATTGTGATTTCCTGCAGGTTATTTTAGTAAAACGAAGTTATCTTCAGCGGGTTACTTCTGGGTGCCGTATTAAAGTGAACCGAACGACCCCAGAGCACTACCTGGAGCTGCTGCTTGTCCAGATGACCAGTCACCGGCATTCCTTGGGTAGCAGTCAGGGCTGATGTTGGAAAACGAACAAATCCGTCTGTTCCCAGAGGTTAAAACGGAATGATATTGACTGATGCTATGGGAACAGTTACAGCACTGGGGATTTCTAAAGCTCTGCTGCCATTGTATTGTTTTCCCTGAGTCTTAGGAGGGCTCAGTTTTGAGCCATTTCAAATAAGCGTGTTTTACAAACATGAATGGTAGATTTTGGTTTTCTTTTGGACATAAATAGATTTTAATTCACTAGCTGCAGAAAAAAACCCCTAAATATTGTTGGCATGCAGTGCATCCTTGTAAAGCAAGTGATTTGTTTTTATATTTGTTTCTCTGCTTTCAGATGGCACTGGTTTAAACATCCTGAACTACCTACTTGATCTCTTTGCTTCAAGACCTTCTGACTTTCCATATCTTAATCCAAACATACAAGATGAGAATGGAAATACAGTGATGCATATTGTTTTTCAGAGAGGATTTTCAAAGCAGACTAAGAGAATAACAGAGTCATTGGCAAAATTCGACATTAACTTTAATATCAAAAACAAATCTGGAAAAGATGTGAGGCATAGAATTAAAAAAAATGACCCGCTGCTACTTGCCTGGAATAGTGCTGCCCTGGAGAAAAAGAAGCACCGGCAAGATAGAGCAGGGCAGTTGGTTAAAACGTCGAAGCCCGTTCCAGCCTCTGAGGCTTCACAGTCAAAGAGCACAAGGCATTCTTCATCTGGGTGCTCGTTAAAGACGCCGTCTGGCAATGTAGTGCCTAATGATTTAAAACCCCCGTGTTCCGTAAAAACAAAAAAAGGCCAGTCGGCAAAGCAGAAAACAGAAGGAATAAATAGCCCCTTAACACTGCAGGAAAGCCTAGTGCAGGCAATCACAACTTTGATTCAGCAACTGAAAGTGGGCGACACGCTGAGGAAGGATCATCCTCTAGTACAAAAGCCAAGTGCAGCTCAGACTAGTTTGGAAGAGGGAAGAAGTTCCTTGCAACCTTGTGGAAGCACAGCTTATTCTGAAGGAAAAGGGCATGATTGGGAAAAAAAGAAGGGAGCAGGGGAATTTAATATGGCCCTGCCTAGTGGAGAGAAGGAAGAAGAGGAGAAGAGTCTGGATATTGAGGCACATGAGCAAGAGTTTGATAACATGACCTGGGAAATAGAGTGCACTCCTGAAATGCTGAAGACTTTGAGCAGCAAAGCTGTGCCTCATGATCTGAAAACTAAAACTATAAGGACAATTAAGCAGCTTGGCAATGGGGAATGGACTAGGGGCCTTCAGAAGCCACTGAAGCACCTGAAAGCTAATATCCGGCTGTATGAAGCCAAATTGGACAAGGGTGCAAGAATGCTATGGGAACTTGCGATTGACTTCTCTCCTCGTTGCAGCGAGAGTCCGGAAAAGATCATGGAGACAGAACAGACAAAAAGTCTTCCAGAAAAATCAGGTAGAGTTTACACAGAAATAATTAGAATTTGGGCCATTGTTCTTGACCACGGCAAGCTGGACCGTGTCTTAGAAAATATATGTATTTCCTACAATCGTGGTTTATCCTGCATCCTGCGGAAAAAGCTGAAGTGCATAAATGAAGGGCATCAGAACCACAGTGTGACAACGCAGAAGCGTGTTCCACGTTGTTATGTTGAAGACATGGCGGCAGAAAAATCAAAAGAATATACCATGCCTGAGTATTTCCCTCCAGCCAGTGCAGCAGAATTGGAGTTCAATATAATAAAATTTCACAGTTTCAGTACTAACATGGCTCTTAACATAATAAATGACGTACAGACTTCTGTTGAGTACCCTTTCCGAGTTGGGGAGTTGGAGTATGCAGTAATTGATCTCAATCCAAAGCCCATGGAACCAATCATTTTAATTGGACGAAGTGGGACAGGGAAGACGACTTGCTGCTTGTACAGGCTTTGGAAGAAATTCTATTCATACTGGGAAAAATCCACCTTGGCAAATGGACCTCTGCTGGAGAGGCAGACATGGCAGCAAAGACAGTGCAGTGAGTTTGAAAAAGCCAGTTTAGGGAAGGAAGAGGGGGAAATAAAACAAGACAGTGATGATTCGAGTGAGGAGCAGGTGAAGGATGAGCAAGACCAGGACAGCGAGAAGGAAAAGGTTCCCTCAGGCACAGCTGGTACAGAAATGAATTCATGTGATGACCATGAAGAAGACCAAATGTGTAGCACAGAAGCATCAAACAGGCTGGAGCACCTGCACCAGATCTTTGTTACAAAAAATCCTGTCTTATGCCAAGAAGTTCAGAAGAATTTCATTGAACTTAGCAAGTCTTCTAAGGTAACCAGTCACTTCAAGCCTCTGGAGCCAAATATTCACAAACTACAAGACATTAAAGATGAAAATTTTCCACTGTTTGTCACCTCCAAGCAGTTGTTGTTGTTACTAGATGCATCCATGCCTGACCCATTTTTTCCAAGAAATGAAGATGGAAGTCTTAAAAGAATCATTGTTGGTTGGATTCCTCAGGAAGACTTGGTCATACCAAATTGGCAGGACGAGGATGAAGAAGGTAACCTTGAAGCAGAACATAGTGATGATGGAGGAGCTGCAGATGCGTACTCTAAGGAAAGTGATCCTTGGACTTTTGTGACTTATGATGTATTTGCAAAGGAAATATGGCCAAAAATGATAAAAGGTAAAAGCTTGTACAATCCAGCATTGGTTTGGAAAGAAATAAAATCCTTTCTGAAAGGCTCTTTTGAGGCACTGAGTTGCTCTGGAGGCAAGCTTACTGAGGAGCAGTACAAAAAGCTAGGCCGAAAGAGATCACCAAACTTCACAGAAGACAGGAGTGAAATCTATCATCTCTTTTGTCTTTATCAGCAGATATTGTCGCAGGGAGGTTACTTTGATGAAGAAGATTTGCTATATAATTTATCTCAACGACTTTCAAGGCTCAGGGAACTGCCGTGGTCCATCCATGAGTTTTATGGTGATGAGATACAGGATTTCACGCAAGCTGAGCTAGCACTGTTAATGAAATGCATCAATGACCCTAATGCCATGTTTCTAACTGGTGACACTGCCCAGAGCATAATGAAAGGAGTTGCTTTTCGTTTTAGTGACCTGAGGTCACTGTTTCATTACGCAAGCAAGAGCTCCATGAACAAAAAGCAGCGCGTTCGAAAACCAAAAAGGATATATCAATTGTATCAGAACTACAGGTCCCATTCAGGTAGAGTAACAAATTTATTTATCAGCTGAGCCTGTGCTCTTCATATGTCACTAATGATTGAAGTTTTCTGCTGGCCAATTCAAAGCATCTCTATGTGGCCTGTTTTTTCAGCAGAGCAGATGGGCAGCTTTTTCCGATATGTCAGCCATGTATGTTCACGTCTCCACTGGGGAAACAAGAATGAATGTTTTTAAAAGTGTCATTTTTTTTTTTGAACACTCATGCTTATGGCATGTTTTGGCTGTATTTGTTTGAAGGAAAATTTAAATGAATGTTCATACATATTTCTATTGTCGCAACCCCAAAGACTTTGCAGCATTGGTGTGCTGCTTCTGCTTTTCTTACTTGTTTCCTATTTATGGCCTTCATTTTTTGAGAATGCTGCCAAGGCTTTGTAGCATGCTTTCTGATCTTTACAGGCTCAAAAATGAGGTCCACTCAAAATGGCAGAAACATAAAGTGGACCTTACAGCTTCTGTCTTGATTTCAAAATTCTTGCCTAATCTTTTCGAAGTGTGTTTGTGAAAGAATTTGAAACAGGCTGAATCTTAAAATCGGAATTCTGCTTTTTGCAGGTATTCTCCGTTTAGCATCTGGAGTGGTTGATTTGCTCCAGCATTATTTTCCGGAATCTTTTGATCGGCTTCCTCAGGACCGTGGTCTCTTTGAGGGACCAAAACCTACGGTCTTGGAGTCCTGCAGTGTTAGTGACCTAGCGATTCTGCTGAGGGGCAACAAAAGGAAAACACAACCCATTGAATTTGGAGCACATCAGGTTTGCTTTTCCTAGGCTTTTTGCAGATTCTTCCACCTCTGTTGCTAAATAATAATTCTATGTGGACTGCCCACAACTTTCTTTTTTAAGCCTTTGTCTCACTGATAAATTATGTTTTCTAAACTTAGAAACCTTTATTGTGTTGGTTTCTGTTTCTTCTTAATATGTCTGGCTCTTTCTGTTCTTTTTTTTGCATCAGGTATTGTCTGTCCTGTTCCTTTCTAACTCCAAATTTTCTTACACCAGATCTAAAACTGTCTGCACATGCCACGCATTTGTCAGTCTCTAATGGCAGTTTTGTGACCTCTTTTGTGGAGCGTGCTGAAATGTCTGTGTTAAATGTCTGGTTTTGAGAAGGCTCTTGCATTATCGTGACATGTTTGCCTGATTTCGCTGTAAAACTGTTACCTTTTTTTTTTTTTCACTTTTTGCTTCCTAATATGTTTTTTTTCCTGTGTTTTGTGGCAGGTGGTATTAGTGGCAAATGAAACTGCGAAGGAGAAGATACCTGAGGAACTTAGTTTGGCACTTGTACTGACAATTTATGAAGCAAAGGGCTTGGAATTTGACGATGTACTGCTTTACAACTTTTTCACAGATTCAGAGGTATGTAATTCTTACTCCTTTTTCTGCATTTTTTTCTAAAGTCAATTTTACATGTGGTCTAATTAGCATTTCAGTTGGGGAAGGATTCCCTGTTTCATCACAGTAGAAAACAGAGGTTTGTGAGCTGAGATCGTCTTCCCTTGGTCCTGCATTTTCCTTCAGGTTGGCTGTTAAAATTTAAGGGAGAGCCTTGGGGTACACACAACATTGCAGATGTGCATGGTCATGCACACTTCTGCTGTGTACCAGGACTGCTCCTCTAGCTCACATCCTGTCTCTCCTGGCTTCTCCCAGTTCAGGTCAGAGCAGTTGGTGAAGGGACACTCCATCACTCTCCCATATTCTTTACCGGAGTTCCAAGTCCCAAAAAAGCACTTTATCCCCCCCAGCCCCGCTTTGTATCACCATAAAATTCTAAACCAGTTGTTTAGAAGCAAATAGTGTGTGTATGTGTTTGGGGGGGTGGGGAGGAGCATGCTCTGTAGCCTTCCACAGCTTAGCTCCGGAAAACTCATTGTGATCTAGTTCAGGAGTTGTCAGGAAACTTGAAAAGGTCTCAGAGCCTCCACTGGATGTCATTGCCCATGGAATGGCCTCAGATAAAGATTTCCTTTCGTGGAGATGTTGTGTTTTGTGTTCTTTTGCCCCATTTGTGGTTCTCTGGGGAGCTCAAAGCCTGTCTCTCTAGGGTTTTTTTGTAACTCCAGACCTGTCAGGGGAGCAGTCCACGAGGCTCTTTGCAATGGGCTATCAACTACAGCAGCCTCGCTGTTGTTGCTGGAGCATCACAGAACCCTCCTGCCCTGCCCCGAGCCAGCCAAGTGAGCAGCATTCCTTACTGTGCCTGCAGACACTTGAGAGTGCCTATGACTGAGTTGCTCTGCGACTAAACATTCAGTGTGAACAACTCTGTTGCAGATGTATTCTGCCTCCAGCCCTCAAAACAGTGTCTCAGATGTGGTTCTCAGGAGATGAAAGCCGCAAGAAAACTGAGGGCAGCTTACTCGTGGCTCTTCATAGAGGTTAGAGAATGTTATATGATGCTTCTCGTAGGGAGAAGCTTGAGGTAAATGACCTTTACTCTAGCTTACTGAAGTTTGGGGGCAGTACAATACTGGCTGTCATGATAGATTTCTCACAGTTGTTTTGGTTTTGGTGATGCAAGTCGTACTCAGCAAAACAGCAAGCCATTTAGGAGAATTTAGCAGAATCAGTTTAACAGAGTTGAGTTGTATAGGGCATTTTAGTTTTAGCTTAGACTGATAAAGCATGTCAGGCCTGGAGAACTGTTTTCATGCAATTCTTCCATGTTGCTGTGAGTCATGAGTAATTGAGTTGATTTGAGCAACTAAACAAGCAGGCAGGAAAGCAGCTTACCCTGAGGTTTTCTAATTTAAAAAAGTTGAATCTGTGAACTGTTGTAAACACAACAATGTGGCTGTGTGCATTTTGTATTGTATTGGGTTTTCTTTTTATTTGTCTTGAAAGTGAGATTTAAGAACAGTCTTGTTTCAGGAAGCAGATTTTGAATGAAGAATCTAGAAGCCAAAACCCCAAAACCTAGAGAGCTGTTGACCAAACCAATACTGTTAGCTGGTTGTCATGTTGCAATCTATGACAGGCTTAGAAATGTTTTGATAGATGATTTATTGCAATCTTAACTTCAAAATGCATCATCATCAAAATACATTTTGCAAGAAAAGTTTCCCACTTCTTTTCCCCGTAGGAGGATTAACCTGTATTGGGTTGCTCAAAGCTCTGAAGTATATAGATTGTTAAAACATTGTTTGAGTCTTACTGCAAGTATTTTTGATTTCGTGCCAGAAACCTGGCACTATTTAATTAGATTTCAGCTAAATACCAAAAAGGGGAAAAATGAACTAACTTAGAATATACTTACAGTTTTAAGGTACTGTTTTTACAATTTTAAGGTTACAGTTTTAAGTTTTGTAGGGGATGGGGAGCCCACAGAATGGTATGATCAGGAGCTGGCATTTGTTACATGGCATGAGAGTGCACAACACTGATCTTCTGCCACACTTAACTTATAGTTAAGTATGTCTGTGCATATCTGTGTGTATATTTCTCATGTGTCTCTGTGCTGGAATCGTGGAGTCTGACCACAATTTTTTAGACTTTTCCACGTGAGTGGTTTTTCTGCTCACCTGAGTGTCCTTCTTAAGGGATGTGTTGGCAGGTGCCATTCCAGCCCTGGCTGAGACCAGCGTTAGTGATTACTAGTATTACACAGTAAGCTTAATACATTCATCAAATGAATGACCAACCATCTTGCTCAGAAACCCTGAGGGTGAGAATATATGCCTCCATGGAATAAGGCTGGGCCCACTTTCATGGCTCCAACCCCTTTATTTTGTTGATGGGCTTCACCACGTCGTGGTTTACCCAAGCACTGTTGATGACTTGCATGCCAAAGCTGGTGTCCTAAATTTCCCTTTTGTAAATACACTCCCTTTTCCTGCCAAGGTGAAAGATCTGGTCCCTGTTCAGAGAACTGACTTACTGGTGCACCAGAAAAAGGGGAGCACCAACTTGCCTCTGTTTGTCTGGATCCTTCTTGCTCCAGGTGGAGCACGGTCTCCTTGGTGCTACAGTGATGAGGAAGTTGGCGAGTTGTGGGCCAGCTGGTCTGCAACTCACTGAGCTTGTCAGTCTTGTAGAGTCAAGGAGACTTAATTGCTGCCCATCTTAACCTGCAGGCCAAGATGTCTCCACCATGTCTTATATAGCACATTTTAGCATGACACTTGGCAACTTGTGGGTGTTATTCCCCCACCATTTACCTTTCACCCTGCCCCAAGCTGGCAGGGGTCTGACTGGCCCAGAATCAGCACACCTCCCGCCCCCTCAGTGACTTTGCCTGTTGTGGTATTGGGTTTTTTAGGAAAATCCTCATACCTGAGACTAAAACTTGAGCCTCATCCATGGGATGGGTACCTGATCTCTTCTATAGATGGGCCATCCATTGTAGGAGGCTTCAGCTGAAAATGTATAGTCCACCCAAGGAGGTTTTAATGTTTAATTTCAAATTTTACTTATTTGATATATTGAATATTTCATATATATATATATATATATATATATATATGTGTGTGTGTTCCCATTAGCTTCACCATCATGATGCTGGCCATTCCCAGTCCCTGAGAAGTAATATGTAGCTTGAAGCCAGCTCAAGCCAGTTGGACTCTTCCAGGTTTATTTTGTTTGTTGCTCAGTTTTCACACACTCTGTTGGGCTGAGGCACATCTTCACTTTTGTCTCGGCGGCTCAGGAAGATGTTACTCTCTACTAGCTATTTTAGGGGAGTTGTTTATATGCCTTGACGATCACCTGGTACAGACAAGTATCTCAAACAAAGATTGTGTCGAGATGAAGTTCGCCTTTCTTGATGAAAGGTGATTATTCTTTACATTCCGCCACGAGAAAATTTTTTTCCCCACTCACCTCCTCTGAGCCTTCTTCAGTTGTAGAGGTGGATTGGTCACAACATACAACCTTACCTTTTCCATATGTAGGCAGTAGCGGGTACTGCATACAAGTAAACCTCATTCTCTTGATATTTTAGGCTAGCAAAGAATGGAAGATAATATCTTCTTATAGTCCTGATTCGGATGTGCAAGTGGGAAGCAACTTGCTAAACGAAATACCATTAGAGGATGCTGACGGTGTGCAGAAAAGAACTCCTTTTAATGTAGAAATGTACAAGGTGAGTTTTTTGTAACATTGGGAATAGGAAGGACAAGTTAAATTCTTAAATCTTAGAAATAGGGAAATTTCTTAAATACTTGCATTCTGTAGTTTCGTGTTTATTGAGGTTGCCTTTTTTGGTAGTTTGGTAGTTGTTCATAGTTATATAATATAATATAATACTGGTTTTAAAAGATAAGCGATTTTTTGCAAATGTAGTTTGATAAGGGAACAAAACCTGTGTCATAGACTTTAAGGTACATTTACAGAACAACTGGGGTTAAAGCAAATAGCAAATCAGCATGTCAATGTTTATTATTTCTGTAGGCTGTTTCCCGATGGCTGTCACTACTTTGAAATTAAAGAAACTTCCTAGAATCAAGTGCGTCAGATATTTTCAGGATTGTATGGTGCAGCTGCTAGATTTATAGCAGTAGTTGCTTGCAAGTTAGCTGCACAATGGCTTATGTAATTTTAAAATCCCATATTTAATGTTTAGCCTTGCTTACTTAAAGACACTTTCTTATTTATTACACATTCTGTATAAATTCTCTGTGTTTAATTCTAACAATTTAGCTCATCTGGCATTTCATTTATTTTATTTTATTTTTTGTTCTGGTTCAGATGCTGAATGGAGAGCTCAAGCAATTGTATACTGCCATTACAAGAGCCAGAGTGAATCTTTGGATCTTCGATGAAGACTGTGATAAACGGGCTCCAGCTTTTAAGTATTTCATCAAAAGAAAATTTGTTAAGGTTGTCAAAACAGACGAAAATGAAGGTAAAGTTATCCTAAAACTTTCTTAAAAGGCTGTCAAACAGGACAGCCTACTCATACTTTCTTACTTTTATGCCACGTAATAAAGAAGGCCAAATTCCTTGGTCCTTCTAACAGTATGCATGGCTAACTGCCCTTGCAAATTTCCACTTATTTCAGTGGGTTTTAATTCTTTTGTCTCCAAAATCAGTTCCATATGTTAAAACATAACTTCATTGCTAATTCATAAGTTCTGTTGCTGTCACAGGAGACAAGTCAGAGATCACTCAGACAGATCTGATCTTGTAGTTAGTTTGAGTTCTAACTAGTAAATTCGTATGTATAAAATATTGAATAAGTACAGATGGATTGGTGGTCAATACCCTGGTTTTTGCTACGTTTAAAGTTAGCATGGGATGCAACAATTATCACATAAGCTTGCTATACGTATCTTAATTGTTACATACGTGCAAAAATGTCTTTTACCAGCCCACTGGTGTCTGGTGTTGGGTAAGGGATCTCTCAGCCTCGATGGGTAGCTTTGAGAGGCTTTCCTACTCAAAGGGAGATTGCTGCCACTCAGCCACCTGCTGTGCAGGGAGAACTCAGTGGACTCAAATAGCTGCAGATATTTATAGCTTTGAGCTTTTTAAGTGTTTAATTTGTAGTCACATTTTCTGCTGTGTTAATGCAGTTTCAGCCACTTAACCAGCCCAGTCGCCAGGCAAACTGTGTTTTTTGTTTTGATGCTGTGTTCTCACGGACAGCCTCACACAACAGGATTAACTTCAGTTAGACCTACTTGCTGAGCTTGGACCACAGTTCAGGTAGTTTGACCAGGAGGAGTACATCCGTCACACCTGCACAGTAACAAAGGCTGTTACAGAAAAACCATCCCAGCTAAAAGAGATTTATCAATTAAAATAATTTGTTTTCTATAAAGAGAGTGGATTTACTCAAAGATTTACCCAAAAAACAAGCATAATTTTTAATGTTCTTTGAAAACCAAACCCAACTTGTTGATTTTCAGTGCTGACTGAGAGACATAAAACAGATTTAACTCATAATTACTATTACTGGTGTGAGCACAAATCATAGAGCTTGGAACATTGAGATGTTAATGCTTAGTTTTGGTACATGATAGTGGTTTCTGTGGTTTATCCATTTTAACAGAAGATAATTAGTCTTTGCCCTTCTAGACTTAGATGACAGCATGTTTGCTAAAACTTCAACTCCAGAAGAATGGATTGTGCAGGGAGACTACTATGCTAAACACCAGTTCTGGGAGGTAGGAACATATGTTTATCTGAAATGAGGAGTCTTGTTTATTCTGAAACTTTTTTTTTTTCCTCTGTATCTATAAAATCATCTGTAAACCTTCAGTTGCTGTGTAGCAGTCTGTCTTGGTTTGTGATTTGTAGTTGTGTAGGTGTCTACAGACTACTTGTCAATGACTTACAAGAAGTAAGCAGGGAGGACAAGAATGTTGTTTGTAATCTTAAATTCACCACTCAAAAGTTTGCAGTCCAGTGAGGGAAAAACATTTTAATATGCACAAATGAAAGACAGTTGGAAAAAACCCAATTATTAGCAACAACTGGAATTGATTGAAATCTGAATCTAAACCATATTCTTGATATTATCATTGAACATAGTGTAGGAGAAGGAAAGGATTTCTTGGAAGGATATTGATTTGGGCAGTAAAAAGATGGTTTCATTCCCTTCCTAAGAACATGGGGATTTGACAGGTTCTTTTTTCCTAAATCGGTAGTTCATACAAGTCCAGATATGGGATGACAGTTAATTGGATGGAAGAAAAACACAGCCAGGACGACACCACCAATTAGTTATTCTACAAGGAGATAAGGGATATCAATAGATCAGCTGCCCTTGTCCTTCTTATGGGTGATTTTAACTTCCCAGATGTCAACTGGGAATATCATACAGTGGACACCAACAGGTCCAGGAAATTTCTGGAGCACGTTGAAGAAGATAACCATTGTGTACCATGGGGAGACCTCACTGAGGTCCTCGACATCCTTAAAAGGAAGCGAAGGGGAGACACTGATCTCTTCAGTCTTGTGACCAGTGACAGGACTCGAGGAAATGGCATGAAGCTGAGTCAAGGGAGGCTTAGGTTGGGTATCAGGAAAAGGTTTTTCACTCAGCAGCTGAGCACTGGAACAGGCTCCCCAGGGAAGTGGTCACAGCACCAAGCCTGTCTGAGTTCAAGATGCATTTTGACAATGCTCTCAGGCTCATGGTGTGATTCTTGGGGTGTCCTGCCCAGGGCCAGGAGTTGGACTCAGTGATCCTAATGGGTCCCTTCCAACTCAGCATAGTCTATATGATTCTGGGAGGATCTGTAAATTCCCGCCAGTGTAGAGTGTCATGTGGTTTTGGTTTAGGTAGTCCTGCGAAGAGCAGTAAGTTGGACTGTGTGATCCTTATGAGTCCCTTTCAACTTGAGATATTCTGTGATTCTGTGAAATAAAATTTTGGATACTTTCTTTGATCATGGCAAAAGGAAAGCTTCTGTGTTTTGCTGGTAGCAGCATGGAATTTTTTGAAAGGAAAATAGATACTTATAACAAGGCAAAAAATCAAAGCAATCAGCTGCCACTATACAGACAGTCTTTGTCTCCCCTTGAAAGTAAAAGGCAATTCCCTAAATGGACAGAAAAGAATTTAGATAAAAAAACCAACACAGCTAAAAAAAAAAATTCATCTTGGAATCTGAAATGTATTAACTATATTATCTGCTATTCTGCTTTCTTTATAACCCTCATCTTGGCTTATCATTGCCACCTTAGGAGAAATTGTCTGGTGAATTTGGCATTTCTAAGAGTGGCTTGCAATGCGCAAGTCCCAAACAGACGCAAATACTAAATTAATGGATAAAGAAATCATGGTGTTGCAGAATAAACAGGGTGATAATGAAGCAAACCTTGCTAGGAGCATGGTGGTTCCTGGTACCTCTGTTTAGTTTTATCACAGAAAGGGTCTGGTGTGATCAAAGCATGAAAAAATGTTCCATGCTTTTTGATTTCACTTTGCACACATTGATTTTCTTCACGTTTATTAATATGTGGTAAATGTCTGCTGACTTACAGTTGATGATTTATAGTATCATTCAAATTGCATATACTATTTGTTCTATCAGCCTACCAGGAATTCTGCTTTCCCTACTTCCATGTAAAACATTGTAATTGATACTCTAATTTTGATAGTCATGTGTGGACTGACTTTAAAGCTTTTCTTTTTGTCCTAAAAATATACTGCACTGTTTTACCTTTTCCTTCTTCCAGGCACCCTGCCATTCTTTCTGCTTTCCGTTACAGTGACTAAAATTAAGTATTGCTTTTATGTGATAAGCCATGGACTGGATGCACATCTGTGAATGCTGTGTATGATTTCACCCCAGGTGGCAGCCAAATGTTACCAAAAGGGTGGAGCAGCTGAGAAGTCAAAACTGGCCCTGGCACATGATGCTGTTCTCAAAGTGCATGCAAAGAAAAGCAGCCCTAGGTAAGTGTCAGTGTAGACGAGCGAGTGTCATTTTGTGGTGCCAGACCTCACTGGAGTCTGGGGGGGGAGATTCACACCCCAGTTGTAGGACCGGACTGGAAACATCAGAGAACAAGGCAGGTGAGGTGTCTTCACGTGTTTGTGGGTGGCAAAAGAGATTTAAGAAATGGGAAAGTCTAGCACAAGAGGATGTGGGGCCCTGTTCCCTTTGGGGAGTAGTGGAAAAGTTGTACACCACAGGCTGTGCAAATGAAATGTGGCCCTTGAAAGGACTTGCTGGTCATGTGAAAGAAAAGCAACAGGATTTGCATTACCTCCAGAGGCTTTTTATTCTTCGATGTAGATAGAAGAACATATTCCATCAGCAGTGCTCAATTTCAGTTAATCCCACTGCATATTCATTTAACAAAGAGGAAGGAATGTTGTTGTACATTGGGGAAGAAAAGCTGCTAGCAAAAAGTGAGCTTTGGGGTAAAATTAGAGTCAATTCAAACAAAACAAGCAGAACTAAATCTGAACCGAAGGACAGTTTTAAAGAACAGATTTTGAAATTAATCATTTAGTTCATGCTGTCAGCTGAGTAAAATAGCTCAAGGGTTTGACAGGGGAGAGAGTTTGCAGTTTCCTGAAGAGGCTGGGAAATTGTTTAGGACTCATCTCAAATAAGACAAGAAGAAACTTAATGAGGAGAGCTCTAGATCTAAGTGAACAAATTCCTGTTTATGCTGGGGAGGCCAGAAACTACCAGTGATAGCAGAGTGGGTAAGGAATGACTAGATCAGAGGAAGTTAGCACAGAAGAGGAAAGAGGGAAGGTCTGGAGAAATGTTATTACTGGAGTTAAACAAGGTTTTATCTTTTGTAATTTATATTATTTAAATTGCTTTATATTAGTGGCCCTAGTTAGAAGTATAAGGATGCTCATGAAATTTAGTGATCATAGAGAAATTGTTGATGGGACTGATAAAACTTTTTTTCAGTTCACTGTATTCTGGGGAGTCTGTCAACTGAATAAAATTTAAGGAGAAAGAATTGGATATATTGGGATGTGTTAAGTTTACAGAACATATGTAATAATGAAGCTGTTAAAGTGGCATTTTTTTTTAGTAGAGGTATTAATGCTAGTGTGAAAAGCTTAAGTAAGATTCCTGTATGCTCTATAATATGAAATGCTCTGTACAATTCTGATGCTTCAGGCTTGAGAATCAGGAATTCAATCTAGATCACTTGCATGCAGTGATACCAGAAATGCTGGGATTGTTTAGTTATACAAAACATCAGCTGATAACACATTTGATTGTTGTCTTTTAATTACATTAGGGTTAAAACAGCAGAAAGGAAGGAACAAGTTAAGCTAGAAAAGAGAAGCGTTGCAAAACCACAGTACTATACTTCAGTTAAAAAAAACCCAAACACAAAAAATCTTTTTAATGCCACAGAAGCCAGATTCTGGAACAGACTTCTGTACAGACCGGTGTCAGCCCAAAATATAACTAATTGTAAGGTAATAGCTCATCAGGTTGTATATGAAGAAGAACACATGATGTCAGTGCTGTTTGGATTTGGTGACAGATCACATGATCCTAAACCTAATTTGGATGTAAGCAGTAATTTTCTCTTGCTTTCTACAGGGAAAAAAAGATGGAATATATGACATTGGCTAGAACTTACTTGGAATGTGGAGAACCGAAACTGTCACTAAAATGTCTGTACCAATCAAAGGAGTTCCGGCTTTGTGCAGAACTGTGTAAAAAGTTAGGAAAGGTACAAAATTCTTTAAGCAATCCTCACCTTATCACTTTCCTTTTCCTGCAGCTCTTTTTCCCCTCTCATGTTACTCATAAAGTAATAGTATTTTTCTATGGCAAAGTAGTAGGTGAACTAACTGAGCTCTTTAAGCTGTGCTGTTCAAAAGGAAGCATTTGTCAGAGAACAGGCAGAAGAGGAATGAAGAAGAGAATAATGCAATTATGCAGGCTAGGTTTATTTCTTTGGCTTTCCTCAAATGTCATCATCAGTCATTTGGACTCAAAAGTTAATGACATTTAATGAAACTTAAGCTGTTACTTCATTCAGTACTCTGATGATACTGAAACTTCACTGATTACAACCATCTAAATGGAACCTTTTAACTTGCAAGGGTTGAAGTAGTGTGGTAAACAGTATTATTTTTTATTTGCAGTGTATTTCCACTAAAAGAATGTAAGGTAACTGTTCCCAAATATTTGAAATTTAAGATACAAAATTATAGTTCTCATTCTGAATCCATAACTGTTTAAATGTAATCCTCTTGATTCTGATAAATTTGTAAGTGAGCAGAAGTGTATGGTGTTTTCTAAACAAAAAGTATCATAGAATCACAGAATCATAGAATCAGA
>VXAY01007337.1:567065-599708 GCA_013399855.1 Oxyruncus cristatus
CGCTGCAGGGGGTTGTTGTGGCCAAAGTGCAGGACCCGGCACTTGGCCTTGTTGAACCTCATCCCGTTGGAATCAGCCCAAATCTCCAGTCTGTCCAGGTCCCTCTGCAGAGGGTAGTAGTTTGAAAATCCTGGATAATACCTTTATTTTTACAGTCTAGTTTTTGAGACATAAAGTTGGGGTTTTTTTTAAGTCTGTTCAGTTTTAATGATGGTTACTTTACTATTTATATGATTATATTAAGATACTTTAATTACATTTTATTTAAGTGTACTTCTTTATGAGACACTGACATGATAGAATTACTAGATTTGTTCTGTTCATGGGGCTTTGACTGTTTAGAGCACTTGAGTTTCATTACTGACTTCTGCATTGCAGATGAAGGATGCTGCAGTTTACTATCAGAAAAGCCAGTGCTACAAAGAGGCCTCTGGATGTTATGAACAAATTGAGGAATTTGATCTGGCCGTTAAAATGTATTGTCAGGAAGAGCTCTATGAAGAAGCAGCAAAGGCAGTTGAAAGGTATGTCTTCCAAGATGGTATTGGAATATAATTCTCTTTTCTATTTCCAAATTCAACGCAATACGGCTAGCATGCCGAAAAATTTTCACAAGGGTTTATGGCTGGTGACTTTGTTTCATATGAAGTTAAATTAGTTAAAGTGTCAGAATTCTTACTTGGGTAATGATGACATGGTGAAAGGGATTCTACTGCATTCACAGCTGGTGCAGTGACTAGCTTAATTTTCCTGGGAATTTTTTCCAGTCTGTAGTATTAGTCATGCAAGTTCTCCTTTAGCCAATCCTCTGAACTATGTTCTTAAGGTAAATATGACAAAATAATTCTATGGAAGGATTAAATACTTCTCTCTTAAGACTGAAATAGTGACCTCATTAGCACATTCTTGGATAAATGATTCACTTATTGGCCACACTTTTCATTACACTTGAATCGATTGATGATTTTTAAAGAATATATAAACCAATTAAAATCCTAGCAAGGCCTGCAATTACATACCTTCACTGAAATCCTTTGTGATGTACCTTTTACTAAGGGTAACTGTTTTCTGGAATTAATGAAGCTTGTTAAATATATAGAGATCGTTCAATCAAAAAGTTCAAGCATTAAGTCACCTTCCCAACTACGGAATTTTTAACTCAGCCTTCCCAAATCGTTCATGCAAATTTATAGGTACAAAAAATCTGCGCTCCTGCATTTATCATGAGAAAGATGATAATGAAAGGCTAATGATAATTTACTCACATAACAGGAAAAATTGACTCATTCTCAGCATACAGGAGAGAACACTTTTGCGAAACTGGCTTAGGGGTTCCTTTTCTCAGGCACTCAGTAAGCAATAAAATTGCGGGCGCTAAAAGAAAAACGAGGCTGCCACCACGCAGAGTTCGATTTTGGGATTTGTCCGGCGTTCCCCTTTTATTAGGGTTCCTTTGTAAACAGCACCTGGTATTTGTCTTTTAGTTAACCGGAGTTCCCAGGATCGTCCTAAACCAGTGCCTTGGTCCCACACATTCCCCCCCATCATGTGGTGGCTGTGTTCAGCCATGAGAGAAGAACACACGCTATCACGCAGACCATTCCGAGTGGTTTTCACTTTGAGAACACAGCACTCTCTTTATCAAAAACACCAGGGAAGGCCAAAAACACTCCCTTTTGATCCTAATTAACTGAATGCAGGTGCTGCTGGCTTAACTGGTTCCCATACAAAGTATATGCAGATACATATGACAGACTTGAAAGAGTTCTTTAAATTGACCGGTTTATGTAAATTTTACAGAATATTATCTGAATTGACCTGTGGAGAAGTCATTGAAATTCATATTTATTTCATTCTGTCTTCTGTATTGAGGCTTACTTTTACAAATAGAGGATTAACACTGATAAAATGTGATTAAAGTAATTTGTACATTGTTTCAACAGTGTGGATAATGCTTCACTGATGCATCTTGCTTGTACCATAAGTTTTGATGATCTTACTTCAGACAGCCTTATGTTGTAATTCATTTCCTTCTGTAGATTTTTTTAAGATGATATGATTTGTTTATCACCTGACAGACATATCACATGAAATAATTGGCCTGTTTGAAGGAAGGGCTTCTAGGGGCAGCTATTTGCGTAATGCTTTAAGGTTTTTTTAAAAAATGCAGCGGTGTTTTTTTTTGTCTAGATTAGTCATCTGTGGTAGTAAATTGATGTATCTGTTATTTCAGATATGAAGAGATGTTGAATACAAAAGGACAAATGGTTTCGAAACTCTCATGTACAGCAAATCAGTTGTATTTGGAAGCAGCCGCAAAGTACCTGAGTATGAACAGGACTGAGGAAATGATGCAAGTCCTCTCAAAACTTGACGTAGAGGATCAGCTTGAGTTTCTGAAGTCTTGTGGATGCTTGCACCAAACAGCAGACTTATTGAAAAGGAAAGGTCGAGAGGAGGAAGCTGCAAAGCTAATGAAACAACATGGATTTGCTCTGGAAGCAGCCAACCTCACAGCTATAAAAGAGTTCCGTGCATCGTGTTTGCTTGCTGCGGCACGTGCCAGTGTGACTCGCTGTTCAGAATCAGACCTGGTAGACATGGAGGTAATCCTAAAAGAAGCCCTCGAACTTTGTGAACAAACTGGGCAGAAGTCTGGCATTGCTGAGGCTATGTTTTTGCAGGGAGCTCTGAAGGGAGACTTCACAAAGCTGAGCAACGCGTTCCGTCGGTTCCTATCTCTGAATCATTCTGCTGGTGCTGTTGAAGCTCTCTTTGCGTTATCTCGCTTCAGCACTCCTAGCCAGAACATCCTCTTCATGGCAACGCACGGCTTAGTGGCTCTTCTGAGTCTGGTGAGGGGTTTGAAGAGAGCAGCCACCAATGCAGAGAAAGATATGGTGAAGTTATGCTTTGCCTATTTTGGGATTGTCCCAACAGGTGACAGTTGCCAGGTGTCTCAAAATGAAGCTGAACCCATTCTCAAGTTTTTGTCAGACAAGACAAATCTAAAAGAGAGGAAGATAAAAGGTGACTTCTCAGTAAGCACAGAGGAGGTAAAATCAGCTTTGAAGCAGCACTTGTTAAGCAGGTTTTGCTCTATCACTCGTGAGTTACTGAGCAAGAATTACCCTGATATTTGTAAGAAGTTCATTGCCGGCTTGAACTGTGGAGATAGAACCTGTGAGGATTACCATAAGCCCTTGTTGCGCCACGAAGCAAAGACAATATTTCAGTGTAAAATGCATCTGGTGGCAATAAGCGGACTGTTCTTAGAAGCCACGTACACTTTCCCTAAAGAACTACTGAATCAGTGCAAAAGCTTTGATGACATTTTGACTTTCGACAAATATGCGTCGTGTAAAGCCCTTCTAGAAATGTTTTTTCCTGATCATTTTCATTTGAGAATACTGTCTGAGAACCCGAAGGCATGTAAAGAAATACTACAGTTCAGTAGCATTATTTCCAAACCCTGCAGAGCAATGTTGAAGGAGTACATCATGTTTAAGTTTAATAATGAAGGCCCTGCAGCCAGAAGAGAATCAACTGACTTATGGCTAAGTGCCATGAAAGTTTTTATCTTATCTTCAGGATATCCTGAAGAATTTGAGAAACTTCTTTTTAAGGAAGAGGATGATTATAACAAAGAGCTAAACTTTGTTTTGGCGAAGGCAAGAAGTTCCCCAAAGGCTAAAGACCAAGGAGGAAAGACCAAAGGAATAGAGGGCAGACATGGTATGTTGCTACCTGACAAAAATGCCGAAAATGCAGGAAGAACACACTTGTGCTTCATTCGACTTCTTGAAAATTCGCTTGAGCAATTCTATGTTCACAAGAACCCGGAAAACTGTAAAAGATTTTTTTTCCGTTTTATGAATGTCCTAATCAAGAAGTGCACAAGATACCTGATTCCAAGCATAGGAAATACGGTGATGTTGCTGGAATTCCAGTATATTCTCTGTTGTGCTGTGTTGATGCGACTCTCCAAGAACATTACTCTCTGCCTTCCAAAGAGTTACATTGCTCTTCTTTATTACTGGGAGTTTTTGTTCCGAAGCAAGGACCATAACAAAGAACTGAAAGACACATTTTCTATTATACAGGAGTATAGACCAAAGGAAGCATATGTAGCTGTACAGAATTTCAGATTTCATCTCTGTTATCTAGCAGAAGTTTTGTGTGGCGTTCATGAAAGGTTTGATGTCCTTCTGGATGCTTTCAGGGATCCCGACTGCATAACTTCAGGGGAGGCTGAGCGGACTGTAGTGCTGTGCTTAGTGATGTTACTGAATGCTGACCAGGTGCAGAGTTCTAAACATAGATCCCTCTTATGCCACCACTTTCCTGAAATCAAGGCGATGCTGAAATCAATGAGAAAAGACACTCCCTCTAAAGTTCCTGAAAGATTGCTGAGGGTTGTTGAACAAGTGAGTGATGCTACACATGTGAGAGAAATAGCTGCAGGCCTGCAAGAGCTGCTGAAAGAGCGAGATGCAGAGTACTTGGTTGACTGCCGCTGGAAGTGGGACACTGCATACAGTCACGGGCATCCAACCGTACGGGGCATCCTGTACGAACACATAAACCTTGACAGGTTTATGACCTCTTTGGATAAAACAGAATATGCTGATGAGCTGGAAGAGGAACTTGAAAGAGTTCATTGCTTAGAGGACCAAAAGGATCAAAAGGATCCCCTGGAAGTCATTGCACTCAGCAAGCAGAAGAAGCAAGAGCAGAAAGAATCTGCTCAGCGCCAGCTGTATCGTGTGTTCAATTTTGTTTCCCTATACCTGAAGTGGAAAAGGAAGGCCTGCTCCAGAGCTCATCCTGTTGCAATGAAAGACGATGAATTTTTATCAGAGATATTCAAAAAAGCAGATATTGACCAAACCCAGTGTGACCTCTGTGGAGTCAGATTTATCCAGAGTTCCGAGAACTATTTCAGCCAGTCAGAGAATATGGAGGCAGATACTTCTGAACCTCTGACACCAACTGAAAGCGGTGGGGAAGAAAAGTTGCATGCAGAAGGAAGTGCAATTTCTGTGGCCAGTGAGGCCTACATAGAGCACAGAAACACGGATGAACACACAAATAATAATGCTGCCTACAGATCCTACGCTGAGTTTTTCAGAAGAAAGATAGATCCAATAATACATGATGGACTGGAAGTAGTGGAGGCCATTACAGAAAAGTCTTACACCCGAGACCGTTTAGCATATAAAGAAGGTTCCAACTTACGTCAGAGAAAAATCAAAGAGAATATTAAGAAAATTTCAGATGCAGTAGAGGAAATCTATGAGAGAAAAGCCTGGGCTAAAGGTAGGACCTTTCCAGTTTTCTTTAAACAATGTGATATGTCATTTTTGGCCAAACCTTTAGCCCTGACAGAGCTCCATTTGAAAATCTTAATGTGGTCAGGAGAAAGGTATTTCTAAGTATTTCAGGTAGCTGAGGGAAAGAACTGAGACAGCTGGAAATATTGAAAATTGTATTCTAACCTCTTCCAAGCACAACTTAATGCATCAGATAGTACAGGTAAAGTAAATAGTAGTGAATAGCAAGTGAATTTTAACTACCTGATCATATGTGCTGTGTTCTCTAAACTTACACACTTTTACAGCAACCTGTTGTATTAGACAAGGTCATCTATGAATTATTCTGTTACTTCTACTGTTTCCTACTTCTGCCAGCCATAGTAATTTGGATATGCAGGGGTAGTGTTAGGAGTACTTGGAGTCTTTGATAAAGGATATTTCTGACTAGTCTGCCCTGGAACTTGCAATTTTGCAAGGGCTGAACAAAGGGGATACTTAACTACAAATATATGGGGTGTCAGGTACTCAAAGGCAGCCCTGGTATTATAAAGTTCATTAAATTATGGTACTTGAGATATATATTTTGATATTAGATTTTTTTTTCCCCTCATATGCTTAAAGCATTATTCTATGCTGATTTTTGCAAGCAAAATGAGTGAATAAGTATTGAATGAGTGGCCTAGGAGCAAACTTGTTTGGTGTACTTGCTTTGAGGAAGTGACAACTTAAATCATAACATTTTTACTGACTTCAGTCGTAGAAATCCACCAATCCTGTCAAGTTGTCGTTTTGCCTGTGATGTCTGACAGTAATGAAAATAGTGTAGTATTTGGTATGTTCAGTAGCTCTGATCAGTGAAATATGTTAAATTTGTATCAAAATCTTCACATGTAAGCCTTTATCTTTACTCCTAATGGGAAGCTTTTACGTATGGATGAGGTCCATGAAGCTTTCTTGAGTTTTGTGCTTGGATTTTGGCTGCTGTAGAGTTCTTACAAAATGTTATCTGTGTTCCATTTCAGCCGAAGAAATAATAGCCACACATGCCAACAAATTGGTTGTCACCGTTGATGACGCTCGTAAGTGGCTGAAGAAAATGGACTCTCATAGGATAAAAGAGAAAGGTGTGTTTTCAAATTGCACGGCTTTCTGTGCCCCGCGAGGACACTGTTCTGTAATGGTGTCTTCGCATCACTGCAGTTTCCCACCCAGCAGTGTTGTGGATATTCACTTACCCTCTAGGCAGCGAGAACTGGGCACTTCCACTGGGGCACTCTGGAAATCATGGGTTAACCAGGCTTTCCTCAGCAGCTCTTTAAAGCAGAGCATAAGCCTTGCAGCTGGTTACAGGGTGGCCAGAATGGAGCAAGCCCCCTCCCTGACCCTGAGTGGATCCCAGCCTGCACGGAGGGCACGTGTGTTTTCGTACACAGACACACGCACAGCTGCACTCTTAACTGTGGTCCGGGTGCAGTCTTCAGGGTAGAAACTTGGACAGTGGGGACAAAAGAAAGCCTGTCTTCATCTTCACCAATAAGATAGTGCTATTTCTTAACTCTGACACAGCAGAGTGCCTTAATGGCCAGTGTGGATCCGAGCTCTTGGAAACCAGCTTCCTAACAAAACTAATCCTTAGCTTGCTTTGAAGAGTTCTGTGGAAAAAATGTTATATGCAGTTGGTTTTCTTTTGCTTTTACTTTCATTTCCCTTGGTTTCATACCAAAAGTAACATATACTGACGCATTCTATTGCATCACAAACGTCTGAGGGCAAGTTTAAGACTTCATTGTGCCTGTCTAAATGTTCAGGTTTAAACACATATTTAGGTGGTGGGATTGCAACAGTTGCATAAATACGCAGCAATGAAGTGGTCTTAAAAAAAAAGCACTATATGTAAAGCCTTAAAGTAGCTCTATTTTAGAAAACTTGGTTGTGATAAAGCCTGGTGTTACATCTTCCTATTCCAGGAAAGATACAGGTAATAAGACTACCTGGGAGCTCTCTCATAATCTCAAAAGCAGCATTTTAGTCTATTTTTGAAGTCAGTAAGCAAATGTATTGTCTGCTGAAACTAAACCTTGGGAGAGGTGAGACAGACTTCTTAAAAAAGTCAAAGGCAGTAACAATAGAAACAGATTTTCATGGTGAAAATTAATTACTAGTTCAGCAAGTGACTTAATAGTCCCTACTTCCTTGCAGAGCTCTTAACCACATTGTCATATTGAGCTAAATACTTCTTAAACATGATTCTACACATATGAAGGTGTATTGCTGACACACCAATTAGCAAGGACATAACTTGTCGTCCTATTAAGAAGAAAAGATGTTTGGGTTTTCCATTCTGCATTAATTTATTATTTTTAATATAGGCTTTGTGCACGATAAAGACTTGGAAAATGAAGTGGAAGACGAAAGCATGGCTTTTGAAGAACTTGTCTATAAAAAACTCTCAAGAAAAAAAGGAAGATGTGGGAAATTATAATTGGAAAAATTGTTCCGGATGGCTATTCTATCCTCTTAACAATCTAATTTTAGAATGAAAAAATGAAAAAATGTTAAAAAGAATAGAGGGATGAGATCAGAAATGGAAAGAGTCTGAAGAAAAAGAGGAACTTATTCTATGTTTTGGATTTTTTTAATTACTTGTTGCTTATTGCTTGTATTATGTCAGAATAATTACCTGTGTTGTGATAATGTAATTGTTCAAACCTAAGACAGGACCAATTTTCTTTCAAACCTATGTGGTAGCTTAAAAGTAACAAAAGCCAAAGAACCAAGCAAGTAGAAAAAAAAAAATTATGTTTCTGACTTACCTCAGGGGTATTTTTCCACTCAGTCTTATTTTTCCTCTTTTTTGCTAATTTTCATCATCATTTTTCTGAGCTGGAATACTCAGAAAAATAGAAGGATAGTTTCTCTGATTTTAAGAATCTTGCTATGTTTAGAACTTTCTGAGTCTTCAGGTGAGATACTTACAGTATCTGACTTTTCTATTTTTATAAACAAGAACAGTAATCTCTAAACACATTCATATTTCTGACTGTGTACCTATTTCTGATTAGATAGGTATGAAAGTTAGGGATTGTCTTTTATTTGATAAAGTTTTGATATAAACTTTTACCTGTACCTATTGAAAAATAGATAATCTTAGTTTAAAAGACTATTATACATTTTAAGTGCTTTGTGAGGTTTAATTGCTAAAAGGCTTTTTGTAATGTAATGTTTTTATAAAACCTGTAAGATTTTTTTAAATCACTTGGTCTCGTCTTATTTTTTGAATGCTTTCTGAGAGCCATATGTGAGTTGACTGTGTGAGTGGGATTTGTAAAATGGGTCCAGAGTATCAGTTCATGCTGATGCAGTTTTACTTTTGGGATTTCAGTGTGTCCAGCATACTGTAGTATCCTGGTTTTGGCTGGGATAGAGTTAATTTTCTTCTTGGTAGCTGGCACAGTGCTGTATATTTAAATTTAGGAAGAGAATAGTGCTGATAACACAGGGACGTTTTGGTTGTTGCTGAGCAGTGCTTACCCTAAGTCAAGGACTTCTTAGTTTCCCATAGTTTGCCAGAGAGCAGGTGCACAAGAAACTGGGAGGGAGGGAGCATGGCCAGGACAACTGACCTGAACTGACCAAAGGAATATTCCACAGCATAAAACATCTGCTCAGTATTTAAACTGGGAGGGGTTGTCTGGGAGGGGCCAGTCGCTGCTGGGAGCTGGACTGGGCATTGGTCGTGATGGGTGAGCAATTTAGTTGTGCATCGCTTCTTTTTCTTGGGTTTTATTCCACCCTCTCTTTGTTATCTCACTTTTCATTAAAGTTATTATTATTGTTACTATATTTTACTTAATTTCAATTATTAAACTGTTCTTATCTCAACCCACAGATTTTACCTTTTTCTCTGATTCTCCTCCTCCTTCCTCTGGGAGGATGGAGGGGTGGGCGAGCAGCTGGATGGTACTTAGTTGCTGGCTGGGGTTAAACCACAACATGTAGTGCCCTTTAGCAACATTTTTAATTAATGCATTTGCATGTTAAGCATGATTAGAGTATTATTTAGTTGTTGAAATATTTTGTCTTTAAAAGGGTTCCTCTTTGTATACATAACAAATTGTTTCAATAATTACCTTTTTTTCAAAAACTTAATCGCTTACTATTATGCTCAGTGTTGTGGAAATGAGACGTTTTACATGGGTAAAAATGAAAATGTGCTGTAGAATGGAGCAACGTGGGTAGCAGTAATAGTTACCTATTGCATTGTAATTGCTGTTGTCTGCCAGAAGACTCTTCCTAAAGAAACCTTATTGCTTAAGCAAGCATCTAGAAGATGGTTTAGAAACGTACATTGATGAAATGTAATGCAAGTCATTTGCACTACATAGAAGTCAAGAATTAGGAAAGCTGAATCATTAAGTAACTTATTTGGGTTTGTTTTCTCTAATGATAGGTATTTTGCAGACACTTTGCTGACTAGTTTTTCGCATTCAGTATTTACACTTGCAGCAGTAAATGCTACCAGAACTTTCTAAGGATAATTACAATTTCAAAATCCTTGCTGGCCACATTTTAAAGATCTAGTGATTATACGTTTTCTTTCTCTTTATGGAAAAAAAAGAAGCTTAAACATTATCGCAAAACACCAACCACAGAGAAAACAAAGAAGAAAGAAGAAAAGTTATTTGCACCGAGAACTTAATCTTGGGTACCTTTCCTTGGTGCAGAGACCTATGATCCTTGGTGTGGTTCCATGCAATCCACTGGTTTATTCTCCTTGTCAGCACTCCCAGATGGAACTTACTTCAATAACATATGAAATACTTGCTGCTAGACAAAATTACTGGCAATTCAAATTTCAGAGCTTGTGGTTTCAGAGATGTATTAGGCCAAGATTTCAGTAATGTTCAAGCATTGAACATTATTGGGGATGGAAAGTCGAGTTGGATCTCCAGTCCAATATCAGTGCTTTAAGAGTTTTTTCCCTTATGCTGGTATGCGTAAATAAACATGAACATTTCTCTTCCATGGCAGTGTCTTCAGGTAATAGTGATGTCACTGCATGAATCCTATTTGCAAGTTCAATTAGCAAACTGAATTTGTCCAGATAAACCCTTGGGGTGTGGGGTTTTATTTTGTTTTGGTTTGGTTTTTTTTTTGTTTGGTTTTTTTTGTGTGTGTTTTTTTTTTGTGTTTTTTTTTTTTTGTTTTGGTTTTTTTTTTTGTGGTTTTTTGTTTTGTTTTGGTTTTTGGTTGGTTGGTTGGGGTTTTTTTGTTTTTGTTTTTTGTTTTGGTTTGGTTTTGGTTTGGTTTTGGGTTTTTTTGTTTGTTTATTTGTTTTTTTAAATCTTTCTCACATCTGGTGGAAGCTCCAGTGTTCTGGCATCAGATAACACCTATGACTCAAAGGGCTTAAGACCCACGACATGTGCTTTGGTACGTGTGAGATGCATATTGCACTGAAACCTTGGAACTGAGCAGTGGATGCAGGCTGTCGAGCTAATCCACCCACTTCTGCCTGTCTAAGCCATGTTGAAAAGAATTTAGAAAAGGCTTCAAAAGCTCAGAAACTGGTGACTTAAAATCTTTCTGCCTGGTGAAACAAAAGTGACACCTAAATGAAAAAGGAAGAATGAGCTCTTTGCTGTCGTTGGAAGACGGGTATGGTTTTAAGGATGACAAGTCTCGAAATTCCAAACTCCTCAAGAAACAAATGTCTTGCTTGCTTGAACCTCATATTATTACAAAGAACTGTGTGGTAAGTGCTGTGTACTTTACAGCTTTTTTCTTTATTTCTCTTACAACCATTGCATCATGATACTGTCCACAGTTTATTCCAAAACACTTTCCTAACAGTTAGCTGTTAGAAACTCTAACTCAACAAATCATTTAAACACTTGCCATTTTTAAGCACTTGCTGTCATTCCTAAAGGGAAGCCTTTTGCCTATGAGCTCACTGAAAACATAAGAGAAAAGAAATTGCCTTATCTCTTATAAAATAAAAGGCTTTTCTACCAGCAATCCCTGTGCCAGTATTTGCGGAAAACCAATTAGGAAGCTCCCTTCCTTGTGTGAAAGGGGACCACAGCCGTTGCTACTGAGCTTCTGCCTGTGTTATTGCTGGTTATATTTCTTTTAGCTCTTCTTTTCTGTATTTCACTTTCTGAATACTCCAACAACAAAGTGTCAGCTAAAATAATGATGGATGGAGACACACAACTATATTTATATTCAGTGAAACGGTCATTGGTGATCAACACAGGAAGTCTGGAGGATAAGCCATGAAGACAAGTGGAGGGCTGGAGGTTCTACCATGTACCCTGATATTGGCTCCGTTGGCTAGAGCACGGTGCTCCCAGCGCCAGGTTGTGGGTTTGATCCCTGTGTGGGCCAATCCCCTAAGAGTTGGACTTGATGATCCGTGTGGGTCCCTTCCAACTCAGAATATTCTGTGATAGTCTCTAAGATCTTCCCTATGAAAACAGGCTGAGAGAGTTGGGGTTGTTCAGAGAAGGCTCAGGGGAGACCTTAGAGCACCTTCTAGTGCCTAAAGGGGGCTTTCTGGAGAGTCAGAAAGGGACTTTTTACAAGGAGATCTAGTGATAGGACATGGGGCAATTGCTTTTAACTGCCAGAGGGTAGGTTTAGATTAGATGTTAGGAAAAAATTCATTACTGTGAGGGTGGTGGGATGCTGGAGCAGGTTGCCCAGAGAAGTTGTGGATGCCCTTTCCCTGCCAGTGTTCAAGGCCAGGTTGGGTAGGGCTCTGAACAACCTGCTCTAGTGGAAGGTGTCCTTGTCTGTGGTGGGGTGGTTGGAACTAGATGATCTTTGGAGTCTCTTCCAACCCAAAATGTTCTGTAATTCAGTTTTCATTAAACCCTTCACACCTGCAGTTACACAGCAAGACACAGAGACACCTTAGGATTAGATTTATGGCATACCTGTCTGTTAGGATGTAACTCAGAAATGTACTGGCAAAGTACCAGGCAACACCCCTACTCTTTATCTTGGTATAGTAGATGGCAGAAATTTTGAGTATCTTCCCTAATGCTCATTCTTTGAGAGCTGCTGTGATGGGGAGTGGAAGAGTTTACATACTGTATTTTGGAGTTTTCACGACTACATTCGTACATCAAGACTCCTGACTGTACATGTACTCAACATCAATGTGAAACGCTTGAGAGGCAGATACCTAAACACCAAAGCAGTTGAATTGTCAGATTAATAGCCATAACAAACAAATACTCTGATAATTAGAGCATTTATTTCAGTTTTCTGACATGGATTTCTGCTATTTTCAGAAGCCTGTCATCTGAGCATGATACGTGCACGTGCATAGGTAGTGTGTATTTATACCATTATCTTTGCTGTGTTCATCCTGCCTAGTTGCAAGAGGATGGGTTGCAGTGTCTTTGAAGCCTGTTATGGTCATTGTATGCTTCTTGATCTGTGGAAATAGTTCTGATTTCTTTGGAAGGAATCGATAGAAGATTCTTATCTACTTACAGCTCATCTTCTGCTTAGGCTGCACGCAAAGCTTCGTGGTTTAAAGGTGCAATTGCTGATGATTTAAATAATGTTGACAGTCCAGACATTTACAAATCACTTTCATTGGGCTTCTGATCAACCAGTTTCTAAACTGCCCTATGTAAACCAGTACTGAAACTTTAGCAAACAATTGACAGAATTAGGTTACATCATTCTGCAGGCAAATAAATAACAGCGATGCTAGAAGGTACTTCCATTAAATTTTGTAGAAGTAAATCCTTGGAATTCCCTTTTGTGAAGGGGGAAGTAGGTTTTCACTGTAGCTACATTACACAGATTTAGTGCTATATGCCTCTCTGTGAGCTATTCATTGTAGTATTTGCTTGTCTTTTGCTAGAAACACTTGTGAAACCACGAAGTTTTTATCTTCAAACAATCAGGGATAGAACATTCAAGCTGTTTAAAAGTTGACTGCTTCCCAAGAAGCAAAACACTCCAAGGATATCTGCTGTTGACTTGCCTTGTCACCTTAGGTATGCTGAGCTTTGAGTTACTCCAGTATTAGTCAGTCAGTATCTCATGTAGTTTGGAGCGCTCTGCATGCATTATACAGCCTTTTTCTGAGTCCCCGAAAGTAGAAGAGCCACTGAACGTAGAGTAACTTGACAAGACTCTGAAGCAGGGAAGGTAAGGTGGCTATTTTTTATGAAGAAAGTTGGGTACCTCATTATGGTTTACAGAGCAAAAGAGCACTGAGCTGAAAGGTGCTGGTTGTCTGAAATGATGTTTCAGAGGTCAAAAGACACACGGAAAGGAAAATGCTGAACACAGGTGAGTTTCAGACCTTCTGTATCATTGTAGCTTTGACTGGGAGAGTCTGGGAGAAGGAGAGTATCTGAAGTGTGGAGCATGGAAACCTTCAGACATATCCCTGTCTAAAAAAGAGATCAGAGTTCTTTACTTTCCCCGGGAGACAGACAGAAAAAAGTTTGCTTGGAGGAAGATGTGATGCTTATGTGACAGCTAAGGGGCTGGAATACTTCTCTAGGCTGCTGAGACGGACGCGTTTCAGACTCATCCCTCCCAGCAGGATGCTCTGAGCCATCAGATGCCAACTTTCCTAGAGAAGCATTCACTGCTGCTGATGCTGAAGGTGCCTAATTCAGGATTTTTTGGGGCCAGAGCGAGTGTGGAAGAGGGACCCACTCAGGAAGGGAAGACATGTATTGAAGTTGCCAGGTGTCAACACAGTCATCCTACATGTGAAAAAAACCCCACCAGACCTTGGAATGGGACCTGCACCTCCAGTGTTGGTGGTGTTGTTGGTGCCTGGTGTCCAGGGCAGGCTTGAGTCCCCTTTCTTTGATAAATCACTGCTTAATTCATTGCACAGTGAAACAGCCTCAGCATGGGAGGTGGAAATGCCAGGAGCCTGGAGGCCAGACTCATCTTCTGCTAAGTGATATGTGCATGTGGAGTTGAACCTGGATCTCCTGTTCCCTGGGAGAACACTCTGATTCAGAAGTTAGTCAATAGTGACCATTTTACAGGGATACCCATGGTGTGCAAGATCCTTGAGTACTTTACTGAACTAAAGTAGATGGTGAGAAAGAGCTGCTTATTTTCTGGATTATGGTTGGACTTACAGGGACACAACATGCTGAGCTGCTCAACCTTGTCAAAATACAGCAATGCTGAGTGTATAATAGAGGTACAGGGTCAGACCACAAGTGTAGTGCAGACTGTTGGGTTTGATATTGGCCAATTGCTAATCCCCCCCATTTTCTTCTGAACCCCTTTCCCTTCCCCCCTTTAGTCTTCTGCTTTATAGGGTCAAGTTGGTAATGACATTATCTTCAAGGTAAGGAATGCTGCTTCACAGGCCATTCCCATGGTGATGAGGCTACTCCTGCCCTTGGGTCCATTAAATGCAGATATTAATATTGCTTACATAACTCCATCAATTTTAGAATTGGGGAACTTTAGGACAACTTTGCTTTTGCAAGATAATAAATATTATCTTGTATGACATTTTTGCACTGGAATAAGTTAGCAGTGCAATTGTATTTATTTGAACCATGATTATTGGGCAGATATAAAGCCTTTAAATACTTTGTTTTAACAAATCGTGCAGCACCACATTTTCCACAGTTCCTGGATAAAACATGGTCAAGTTTCCATAAAAGATGCACTTTGAACAGTTAACGAGGAACTCTTGGCTAGAGACCTGCATAAAGAACAGAAATATCAAGCTGAAATGAAGAAGTAAGTGACAAAAAAACTGTCAGGTTTCCAAGTTGCTCTGCTTGTCTCTGTAAACATGCCTGGGCAACTCCCACTTTTTCTTGACCCTATCACTTTGAATGTCTCTGCTGTTCCAGCCGATGTTATTCAGATGACATTAAACACCAGCTAATAGGAAGAAATTTCCTGATGTTGCATTCACAGTTTCTCACCATTCTTTACTTTGGCTGGAGGTGTCTGATGTTTAAAAAAGGAATAAACTTGTAGTACAATGAACTGTACCTGTGAGCTCGTTGTATTTATAGCTCTGTGCTCTGCAGCAGTCTGGTTGTAGGGGCGAAGAAAAGACTTTGGTTGTTGTGTGGAGTAATTTTTGCTTTGTGAATTAGAATTAGGTTGCTGACTTTTACTGAACAGTGAATATGGATGTGGAGACGAGATTTTTGCCTATTTCCACTGCCAACCTGAGGACATAAGTCCTTGTTTATGCCCTCACCTTGCCCACTCTGTGTTGTCTAGTTGCTAAATTGCTAACTCCACCTATTTTTGCTAGAGGATCTTTTTGAAGCTCTTGTGGCTTGTGAATTGACAAGATGAACGTGCTGAAATTTCCCCTTTTGAGGACCTAGGTTAGACAAATGCCATTTGTCCAAGAGGAGGTATAACTCTCTTCAGCAGTTGTCAGGATTGGCTGAAGCTTGTCCAAGACTGGCCACAATTCCCCAGCTTGAAAACATTTCCTTCTAGGTGTGATGGGCTTTTAATAGGAACTGTAACCACCTAGTAACACAACCTAGACCTTTAACTGGCAACAGTGATGCATCTGCTTTTCTGATTGAAGCCTTTTGATTGGAATTGCTGGAGCACAATTTAAAGAAGTTATGTCCTTATGGAACAAAGGACACAATCTCTCCAGGTTCAGATTTGTAGTGCGGACCTCCATCTTCATGTTCCTTGTAACTGTATATGAAACTGGGGTGAGAAAGAATAAAAAATGCCAGTTCTTGTCTGATGCTCATCCTCCAAGTGTTGTCCCAAAATAGGGTTATTTTGCCTGGTATGCACAAGGCCAATCCCCACAGAGAGTCGAAGTATTTGATTTATTCATACTTCTGCACAGAAAGGGGTGCTGGATGGCAAATCCACAAAGCCAGCATGATGACAATCAAAACTCTTCACTAATGGATACATTTCAGGAAACAAAGGCATTAATGTTCATTGGCTACAAGTTACACAGTTCTCTTATGAATTAGTATTCTATTTTCTATTGGTTAAATGATTCCCTTGATTCTTACACTGATTAGTCCATGTACTCAATTTTTCCTTTCTTTTCCATTACTGAGTTTCTTGGGTCAGTGGTTGCAAACTCCCTCTGTTGAAATTACCTTTTACCCCACTGGAACTGATCTCAGCACAGTTGCTGAATTGGCTTTGTTAGTTTCTTCTTTATCTTGGGAGTTCTGCCAAATGTCCTGTGGCCTGTAAATTCTTCATTCGTTGTGCCCACTGTCAGTAGTACATCCTTCTCTCCAAGCTTTGTTAAGCTCCCCCTAGGTCAGAGATCATTAAAACATGTGAAGCCCTAAACCTTAACAAGACAATTTTCCATCAAGAAGTAATTCACCTTTCTAACACCTGGACATCACAACCATCCCCATTTTGTAACTCACTCTGCAAAGATTACTAAATGACCTGAAAATGTACCTAAAATTATCTGTCTACCTAATTTGATTGATGGACAGACCATTAGAGATACTTGGCAAAAATACTTCCTTTGAGCATTCAAACTGAAAAAAGTCCCAAACTATAAAAACCTTTGTCTCTATGAAAGCTGCAATATTCAGAGTAAAAACAAGTTGGGTGTTTTTTTTTTTAAGTTGGGAGTTTTCACCTCAGTGATAAATGAGACAGTATCTCCCTTTTTCATCTAATTACTCTTGTGCTTTCTGTTTCAGCAGCATCTCAAGACCAGACCTTGAGATCTGGACTATAATACTAACTGAACACAGGTTTTGATATTGTTTAGTTACACGTGGTGGACAATTTTGTATTCATAACCACAAACTTTCCCCCACTCCTCATAATGTCAGATCCACCAGTTTAGAATTGTTGCACGTGGGCTTAAAACCATAGGACTGTATTGTCTGTTTAATGAAGTTTGATGCTTTCTTGTATACCTTTATTTCCTGAATCTTTTAAAGTGTCTTCAGCCAAACTTAATTTTCCTCCCCAGCCAGGGGTGCTTGACTTACTGCTTTCTTTCAAAGAAACAGAAAATCTGAAGTGAGCACTTCTTTCCAGGAGCCAGGTATTAAAGAGAAATACCAATTGGTCATGAGACTCAGAATTAAACCTCAGAATTTGTCAGTAAAGAGGCATATGACTGAATTGGACTGTTTGTGACAGGGAAAAGAGAAAGAAACATAGTCTGTGGTTGGATATCGTCTGTTTCTTTCCGTTCCTAATAGGTAGGGTGGATATGATCAGGAGTGAACACCATGTGGGATTTTACAGCAGCTCTTTAGTCATCACCTAATAAAATGTACTGTAGAAGCCTCTTCTTACACAGAGGATTAGCTAAGACGCAATGTCATATTTCAAAATGAAGCACTTGGGCAGTGGGTGTGTGTGGAGGAGAGAGTGGGATCATGCTGTAAAAAGTGCTCACATTTTTAGCCAGACAGCATTTCTGCAGCAAATAAAATCTCTCTCTCCAACAGATGGAGGAGAGGTGAGTGGGAGGGAAGTTTGGAAGCGCACTTTGTCATTTCTGTTCGCTCACTGCTTCGTCTGCAAGGGAGAGCGCATGAAATACCAGTTGATAAAAGGGTGTATTAAAAAGTGTAGCAGCATCAAGGAGATAGAGGCAATTCTCCATGGAGCAGCTTCCATCTGGGACTGTCAAAATGCTTTACAAACATTAGACAGCTGAGCTTTATGATATCCCAGTGGACATGTATCGATCATTCCTATTTTGAGATGAAGAAATTCAGAAGTAGAGAGTGCATGACAATATTTAGGGGCACAAGAGTATTGATTTGCATGCTGCTGTCATCTTCTGCCCCCAGTACAGGACCTCACTCCCTATATGTTGTTCAGACTTTGACTGGCTGCCTGGCATTAACATGGACAATTCTGCCTGACCCAGCCTCCCCCTGGGATACACTGTTATTTTCTTTCCTTGATCAGGCTTAATTTACCTGTCATTTTCCTTAGAACTGATGACTTTAGAGCTCTCCTGGAAAGCAAATGTTCTTATCTGAAAATGGCAAGGAGAGAATCTCTAAGTGAGTGTACCTGTACTGTTTCCACCTGCAGAATCTTATTATTCCCCCTCAACAATTGTTTTAAATGGGGGTGGGTGGGTAAAAAAGCATCTCTGATAATTTGTTACAATATAAATTAATTAGCTTTCCACATTTCCTCAAAAAAGCACCGCTGTCTTAAATAAAGGTTAAAACCATTTCACCATTGGGTGAAATATTTAAACATGGGCTCAGAGAGCTGTTAAGATCTGCTGTCCCTGCACTGGAAGTAACTGTGTGAGTATATTTCCACCCATCAGAAATGCACCAAGACACCTCTTATTCATACTTAGGGAAAAATTGAGTAAATCTGGTAAAAATCAGATTACTTTCATTGTTGTAAAGGAAAAACAAGAAAAAAAAACCAGACTCAGATTTTTCAAGTCTTACTGCAGGGCGGTCGGGTCTCAATGTACAAACTGAAGTGTACCTTCTGAACTACTCTGACCCGTTCATCTAGTTTGAAATGAAAACAAGGATGTTCTCTTGCCAGTTGGGCTGGACGTCGATAGTATTGAACTGAAGGCTGCAGGGCAATGAGCCTCCTGTTGGCTGTCTCAGGTTTTTAGGTGCTGTAGAAAGTGTTTATTCCCGTGGCTGAGAGAGTTTGTCTCTATTATGCATATGAGGATTTCCTAAGCTAACCCTCTGAAATATTAGACTGCTTGGCTGTTTTGCTTTGTGAGGTGATTCTGCCTGTGTCACACAACGGCCTGGTGTTCTGGCTGCTTGATTAGGTAACCAAAACATAGATTCATCCCCTGGGTTTTTGCTTTTTAACTGTGATATCTCAAACCAATCAGTCCTGTTTGTTCCTGCCTTACCAAACTGAGGTAGCAAAACATGTTCTGCAAATGTCTGGCATCAATAATTTTACTATATTTATAATTGCAAACTAATTATATAATTGCAAACTATTTATGTCTTCAGTGCTGACTCATAAAGCAAGGTATTTCACTGAAGCTGAAAGGGAAATGACCCTGCATCTTTTGCAGCTTATTTGTAATTTCTTTTTTTCATCCCTCTTTGGGGATCTCTGTCCTACTTTCTGTCACACATATTAGTCTTGGCTGATTGATATGAAGAGATAAAGAGCCTTGAGCAAAACCAGTATTGTAAACAATGATAGAAAATTATTTTGCTTCATGTGCTTCACTCTGCTTAAGAAAAATATCTTAAGCAGAGTGAAAGAGCATTAACTGACCCATTTCCAGACTAAGTTAGGAGTAGGTTAACAAAGCAACTAAAATGTATATTTGGTGACTTATTTTTCTGGATTGGCATGAAATAACAGAATAAAATAATCGTGGCTTCAAAAAAGACATGCAAATGGGCCCACTGTCAAGAATATTTCCTACTAAAATGTGTTTACTGCTTGTGATCTGAATATTGCTGTGAAAATGTGTATTGCAAATTAGAGTTATTTATTAAATACTTGTGAATTACACCTAGGAAAAAGTCTGTATTTGTTGTCAGTCACAGAAGTCCAGTCAATGTAATAGGTGAAATCACCTCTAGTGGTTTGGTGCGTAGGATTTGCTGAAGCAATAAATTATATGCCTTTTGCTGCATGAAAAGCTAAATTCAATACAAGGACCATTAGAACTTGACAAATTGATTAGGTGTTGAAACCTGGGTGAAGAAAATTTACAACCTAATGGCAACCTTTAAGAGGAGGAGTTAACCTCCTCTGCTTCTAGATTATCTTGAAGGATGTATGACCACAAAGAATTCCTTATTCAAATAGTTTTAACTTCAAAATATAATTCAGTAAATGTTTTGTTTTTATTCATAGTATCTCATGTAATTATATTTATTTGCTTAGTCAATTTTTTTCCTATTATATATCATTGAAATTTCCATCCAAATTAGCTTAACTCAAATGGTGAATAGAAAGGAATCCCCTTAGAAACAAGAAGCATTATCTGCCTTTTTCTAATAGAATACAATCTAACAATTAAGTTACCTAATATACATTCTTCTACTTACCAAAGAAAAAGTACCAAATTTAGTAAAAGTGCCTTACTTACTTGCAAAACAGCATGCCTTAATAATTGCTAAATGTGAGAATCAATCTTCAGAAAAATAACTAAGTATAACCAATGTGAGATAGGAATAAAGCCACATTTTGAATCAGGATGTGTTCTTTGCTGAACTAAATCATGTTAAAATTAGCTTTTTCAGCCTTACCCATATGTTACCTTTCTCGCTGAGCTCTTGTAGGCTTTGTGTGCATTTGATGATAGCTGCATTTGTGAGTTTATTTTTTTTTTAGGTTTTCTTTCTGGTATCAGTTGAGTAATGAGCAATTAATAGATGACCTCAAATGATGTGGAGATCTCGAATGTACATCTTTCTCTCTTCTGTTTAGTGAAAGCACATTAAAGCAAATGTGTTCAGTGAATGTGTTAGCTACTCAAATGCTTGGTGCTTGGCTCCACAATGAAATCCAAAATCTTCTATTCAGAAATATAAACAGTTCATGTAGAGAATAAAACTCTTCAGGATGTGATCCAGTGCAACCATTACACTTATTTATGAGTTCAGCTAAAATGTAGAGTTGCCTCAAGCTAGGCATGTCAAAATAATGGAGAGAAGAATGAATCTCTGCCTGAGGTGCCCTGGTGTCTACATGCGATCCATCTCCCTAAGACATCTCCTAGAGCTCCATCTGGAAGACAACAGTGAAATGGTGGGAGCATTTGTACACAAAATGTTAGCATAAACAGCCTTTTCTCACCCAGAATATTCAGATGACCAATATCTACCATACAGAAAGCCAAACTGGAGGCAATAACAGAAAGCCAAACTGGAGGCAAGGCTCCATCTTAGACCTAGTCCTTTCATTAAGAGACTGGGTGAGAAAGGAAGGAGGTACAAGGACCAAGATCTTGCAGCCTAGTGCTTGGGCCACTTGCTGATGAAGCCTGCTTACATCTCTGTGGTTATGACTTTCAGCTCTTTCTTAAATCTAGTCCTTGGTCACTCCTCTGAGAGTTTAGAAGTAAAAGGACCATCATTGCTTTGTTTCTCAGCACATGAATACTAATTGTTTCCCTTTGGATTTATGCCATGTCATCTAAGAAAATATGCAGTGAATAAACAAAGCTGTAAGTCATGTGCAATCATCCCCAACCTACTGGAGTCATTAACAGCACCCACTCATGGACTTCATAACAGAGAGATTCAGATTTCCTTAAAATTCTTGCTTGGAAAAGTGGTCATAAAAAATCCCAGGTTCAGATAGACTCCATTCTGAAAGAATTCTTATTGAAAACTTTCTGTATTTACCACAGCATGATTCTCTCTAAATTGTCCTCCTTTGAAGTGCTCACTAAACATTCAAAACTGATAAGCTGATAATATTGCCTCCAGATATTTTCTATGCCCTTGCAATATAGGTACATGTATTACTGTAACACTGAAATTTGATTGAAACATTTATTTTTTTAGGTGTCTAAAATAAATGAATTTCCGTTTCTGCCTTAAAAAACAAGTCTAAAATATAAAGCAAGAATTTGTTCACATGGTGATGCTCCTTCCCATATCAGCTTGCTATGGTGGTAGTTTTTTGTTACAATCTTTATTTTCAAGTGCAGTTCAAACTCACCACAGGGCATGAAGCACTGAGTAGAGTGAAATAAGAGGTGTAGGTTCCTTAAATCTTCCAGTGGAAAGGGCAGGGGAGCAGCTAGCCTGTGCTTTTTTCAAAACATAATGTTAAAACTGGTTCTGCACAGATTGGATTCAGTTCCTTCTCTCTGAATCTTGGGAATGTCTAACACATACCACATTTCAGCACCAGCTTCTTGTAAGGGAAATGCATCCTGGGAGTGTTTCACAGTGTTTCAGTGATCCAGCAAAGGCACAGGAGGATAAAGCACTGGCTAACAACTCTGATCAAGTTTGCATAATAAACGTCACTCCTTTCTCTACAAAAACCATAAGACAGATGCTGTATTTGTATCTTGCTAAGTAAATAAAAGACATAGCTGGTGAGATGTAGGATTTTTCATTCAGATTAGCTGGCAAATACTATCCACAGGGCTTTCCTGCTGATGTGAATAAGTTGCCTGGGTAGCAGAATATTGTCCCCAGTCTCCCAAGATGAGAGCAAGTACAACACCGCAGAACTGTTTCTAATATAGAGAGAGGGATTAGAAAGCGTTTGCTTACTTTGGACTACTTCACTTCTGTATCCTTACTTGAGAGAAATTTATGGATCATTCAAGAGAGGGATAATTGCTGTTTGCAGAGAACATTTTTGAGGTGAACTTAAATTTTCGTGTGACTTTGCATGTTTTTAAGACAAATTACTGTATAACTAGATGAAGCGATACAGGTAACTGGCTCTCACTGTTGTGCCTTTGTTTGAAGTGAGGTGCCACATGGGATTTTGTGAAGGAATCTGCAATAGAGCTAAGATGGCTTTAGAGAGACTGAATTTTCTCAGAGGGATGGAAATTGCAACCTGTTTTTATTTTCTCACCTTTTCACCATTGAAATGTCAAGTCTAATTTTCCTTGGTTTAGACAGAGACTGTCAGGAACACCGGCAAATGAGAAAAGTATAAATTAAAGGTTATAGCCGTGTGCAACCATAACAATAAATATCATTGTCTGTACAGTTAATACTTCATCCATGTCTTCTGCCTGAGGAGACTGAAAAAGCATTCATGTCAATACGCTATTTCTCATTATTCTGCAGGTACAGAAAAATTTAATCCCTTTCATCAGGAAATTGGTCTAGTCTCAGGTCTTTTAGTTCAAAGCAATTTAACATCTTAGTATAGCTGTTTAGGACTGAAATTTGAGGGGAGGTCTGGTAGAAAGGTGGTGTTCACATCTCACAGAATGGCTAATTTAACACGGTAACAACATCATTTCTGCAGTGGTGCACCTGCATTAACTGTTTTCAGCTTGAATCTCCCATCAAAGCAAGACGTTACAAGTACCATTGGATAGAGCAGTAGAGAATGAGCTGGAATCACAAGTCTGTGCCAGGGAAGGAAAGGCAGAAAACTTCTTAAACAGAGCATCTTATACCAAGTTCTGTTCCAACAAAATGTCTCACAGACAGGGGCAGCTCTGATCTGACTGAGCTGGGAGGTGGAATGACGGATTGTGCCCACACCATTTTATGTGTAACATGTACGGGTAGATTGTTTCCCTCTCCCTCTAAGTGAGCTTATTACTGTGTCTGAAGGACACATGGCAGAGGAAAGGCTGTACTAGGCAGAGACTTTTTGGCTGAGGAGCTGTGGTTTGGGATGCCCCTCAAATTTTTCTCCACTTTCTTTCACTGCACCATGAGGAGAAGGACAAAACCAGAAAAAAAATTGTCTTGTTGCCATGTGGCTGTGTGCTAAAGCACCACATCCATCAAAAATCCTAATAAAGCACTTAGCTGTCTGCTCTTGCCTTTTACATCTTCCTCCTTTACTTCAGTATGAGTACATTGGCAGCTATATAGAAGTACTTTTAGTACTTCAGCTTCCCCTGTGTTCTCTGGGGTCGAGCAAAGTTCCTTAGGTTGGTAGAAAACCACACACTATCTCATGGTTTTTCACCTTGTCCAGTTGCTTACACCTCTTACACTCTTGTTTTGCAAGACTAAATCAGGAAAGCGATGAAATTAATGCATAAAGAGCTCAAAAGCTTGTAGATAATGTATTACTGCATATTGGCATAGAAAGCAAAGCAAAGTGCTATCAAAAAGGTGACAAGGCTTTTAAAGTGCTTTTCTGAGAAATCAAAATGAATGCTGTGTTGCTCATTTTACTGTATTGTCTTCAAATGGACACTATGTCTGCTGTGGTCCCTATCAGAAAACCAGTGAGATTTAAGGAAATTTCTCTTGGAGCAGTGGGTTTTCATAGCAATCCTGGTTTGCTATGAATTGTGCTTTGCCTTCAGTCTTTTATCTCCCTCCTTATGCTTTCCTCCAATTTGAACAATGCCAGCTCTCCACCATGTGCTGTTGGCGCATCAGCTGTCGACGCTAGCCCTGAAAAGCGGGGCCAGGGCTGATGTGAAGCTGCCCATGGATGATTACACATGTTTGACTGCCAGTGGGTTGTCAGCAGTTGCATGTGTGAAGAGCAGCTACATCCTGGTTGCTTTGCTCCGAGGAGGGAAAATAATTTGGTTTGCTGTGTACTAGCCAGCTTTACGTTTTCACAAAATATATACAAGACAGTTATATTTCAAACGTCTACTCTCTTGTCAATTTTGGTAGTAATTAGTCACTGCTGTCAAAATTATTGGGCGAGAAGAGGGAAAAAGACAAATGAGAAATTGGGGAGAAAATCACAGTCTCAAAAGACTTTCTTCCTTGGGAATTCAGTCTGCAAACCGTTAATGCCAGTATTGCATATTTGTCTGCTTCTTCTTCAACCTGTAATGCTGGTATTTTCAAGATACTCTTTGTCAATCAGGACGGCTGGACATTTTTTTATGGTAGTGCAAATTCTCATATAACTGTAGCTAAGACTTCAAAAAATAGTTGTTAGATTGCGAGATTAATTAAATATAAAATGTTGCTTGAACAGCTTCTCCTGTTTTAGTTCTCTTGCTGGTTTGGGATCTTGTTCATCAAAGTCAAGAATAAACAGCTAATTCTAGCTGGGGCTCCCAAAAGTTATGGAATGGCACCAGTCATCCTAAGCATGCAGAAAAGGAACAGCTGGTGACTCTTTTTACACACAATCTTCCTCTAAATATTAGGCAATGCTTTGCAATGTAATATTATTATTTATACCGCAGTAATACCAAGAGATCCTAGCTGAAAGTGGAGCCTGAAGGTACTATTTTTTGTATCTACAACGCTGTAGGAAATAGTCCTGTCCTCAGTTTCCCTTTATCCCTTTCCACCAAAATATCATAGCTAATTAGGCGAAGGGTGGAAGAGGAAACACAGGCACCACAAAATGAGGTGACTTGTGCCAGGCGTCAAAGCAGATCAGTGCTGTCTGTGCTGAGAATAGAGAGCAGTCCCCTGCCTCCCAATGGGAATATTTTGTCCCAAATAAAATGTTGCATTTCTAATATATATTCTTACAAAACTCAAAGTTTTAAGGAAATATTATAAAAACTTAATAAACATAGAAAACTCTTCAAAACACTTGCAATGTTCTGTCTTTGGATACAGCTGAGCAGTATCCATTCACTCTTATGAGAGGTTGTTAATATCGTTATTGAGACAAGAGAAAAAAAATGGAGAAAAAAGTAATTTTACAGAATCACAGAATATTCTGAGTTGGAAGGATCACTGAGTCTACCTCTTAAGTGAATGGCCCATACAGGGATGGAATCCACAACCTTGGTGTTATTTGATTTTAAAAATTCTGCTTCATCACATGCTTCTCAGACACTCATGAATTGCCATTCGGCTGTGATTTCTCATGAGAATTGCATTCCTATTAGGTATATTCGTGTTTACATTGTCATTGGCAGAAATGTGTGAACACTCCATGCATTTACCATGTACAGGCTTGTCTTGTGTCTTGGCCTTGTCAAAGTGATACAGTTTTTTCACCCACCACATTCTGTTTTTTAATATACTTTTCTCTTTTGTAGATCTTTCTTTGTTACTGACTTGGATCACAAATGATCTTTATTTCCCTGTTTTTCTGAACTAAAAAGCTAAATTCAGGATCCTGTGGATATGAAAGGGGTTATGAGTCATACAAACAAAAATATGTTAACTTTTCCTTGTGGTGGTTGTATTAAGTTAGAAACATTCTTATTCCATGTGGCTTAACCTTGTCCTTTCTTCGTATTATAACTGACAATCAGTGATTAATTGAAGTGTAAATTTGGACCCGGGTCACCAGACCGTTGGACCTGTATAATTCCAGGTCCAATGACAGGCCACTTTACATTATCATCTCTTATTATTACTGTACTATGACAATAATGGATGGATTAAATGGGATTGCAAGACAATCTTTGGAGGGTTAGTGTAGTAAAAGTGAAGGTAAGTTACATGTTCTGAATTCTCCTCCCTGTTGGATGCAAAGCCCTGTTGCAGGAGCTTTGTAGTTCTGTACAGAGAGAGGTCTGGCTCCCTTCAACTCTCAGTAAGAGCAAGCTGGTCCTGTCTTTCCAGATGGTTTGACCTGCCTCATGTGATGGCTGAGGAGTCCCTCTGAGGAGTACCAATGATGTCTGTGTCTGTGAGATCACCACCTTTCCGTGTGAATTCTCCTTGGGGAGAAGGGGCAAAATGCTGAATCCCTGTGTGCCTGAGTTCCTTCCTTTTCTAAGAATCATCATAAGCATTATTAATCAGACTGAACCTTGCACAAAAGACAGTTTTCAAGTATTCTTAATGAAAGCACAGAAGATGGGATGTTTCTTATGACAGTGCTAAACCTCACATTTTATATTATTTGTGAGGTTTCTCAGATCAAATCTGCAGTTCTCAAATTCTTGCTTTTCCCACCAACAATAGGCATTGTTTGTGTGACAAAGTCCTTATTTCAAAAGGTAAGTGAGAATGAATTTAAGAGAGATCTACAACTATATTACACAGAACACTGACTGCAGTATCTCAGTGAGTCCCTCCCTTTTACGTGTATGAACATGACAGGCTGTGGCCACATTTCCCAAAGATGCAGCAGAAGTGAGGCAGTCTGAGTCCTGTTCACCCACTCCTGGAAACAGAAACACTTTCCTCGTTCCAGCCTTTTCATTCAGTGCAGAAGTGAGGAATTGAATTTAGTCATTAAGCTCAGCTCTGAACATGGGGAGAAAAACGTATATTGCCCATCAAGTTACCTGAGAAGGTGCCCAGAAAATCAGTGATGCCTCTCCTGCCTTCCCAATAGTAGTAGCTGCTTTGCTCTGGAGTCACTCAGAAGTCAGGCATGTTCATCAGTACTGACCTATGTTAGATTAAATGACCTTGGGGTAAAAGAGCGTGTCAGAGTGGCATTGTTATTTCTGGTTTATTGGTCTGTTTTTCCCATCCACCTTTATTTTTCTGATGGTGTTCATTTCTACAGTAAGAACATAGACATGATTAGTAAGTATAAACTGCCTGCTTCCAAACACTGTGAATTGTGTCATTTTAAAATGTATCTGTACAAACACTGTCTCACACTGTTTGCAGCTAAATTCTCTGTTGCCTGAGCCATTAGTGGCAGTGGAAATCAGTGTCTCCAAGAAGCTAAGGTTCCTCTTCATTTTACATGAGGCATGAAAAAAGCTGATATGTACCAAATAGAAGTATTCACAGCAGGAACAATGTTCAAAACTTCTAAGCAAGGAAGGGAGTGTAACTTCTAAGCAAGGAAAGGAGGGTACTTTTGAAGCTATACTGTCAACCAGGGGATTTGGCTTCTTAAAAATCCACAAAGAGCTCATGTAGGTGTGTACGTAGGGTACTTTCAAAAAAACACAGCAATTCAAAAAACACATCCAGCATCAAATATTGTAAGAATAATGGTAAATATTGAGGCACACAAAGTCAGACAGTTTGGGTCTGTGTTCTATTTCTGTGTCTTGCTATGTGACCCTCATTGAGTCTCTCTGTGTTTCAATCTTCTTACTTTTAATATTCATTTAAGATACTAAACTAAAGTTTATATGTCTTATAAAGATATGTTTTTCTCCAGCTCTAGGTTTTGATCAGCTCATATATTAATGAAGTTCCTACGTGCCTCACATCGTTGTGTGAGATTTCACTCAATGTTGATGACCTTTGCAATACTTGAATAAAAGACATTATTAAATGTGACAAATAGTAAGTATAAATGAAATATAAACTATCTCCTTTGAGAAGTCTCTTAATGATAAACATGCCATTCTGTGAATCGTGCTAGAAGGCAGAAGTCATAATCCTGTGTTATTTGTTTAGCACAGGTAAAGCAGAAACCTGGAGTGGCAGGGGGTGTCAGGTGGTCACAATGTCTGCTCATTGGATACCAATGACTGTGTCTTTAATACATAAACACTTTCTAAAACAAGTCACTGAGAATTATCCCACATCATCAAAACATTGGCATTTATAATACATCTATTATCAATGCCCTTTTCCATTGCAATTTCTAATTATCTGAATTTGACACTGATGAAGTATATTCATGACTCAGAAACTGAAATAAGGCAGTATGTTAGAGGAAGATAACACAACCTTTGTTGAAACTACAATGCCCTTTTCTAAATGTGCCCTTTAAACAAAAAGTTAATTCTGGAAAGAAGTATAGAATTATGTTCATTATCATTTTCTTGATTAGGGAATAAGTTGCCAAAGTCTGGTTTTTGCTTTGAGTATCTACTGGCCTTCTGAGTGAGGCTGAGGAAACTTTTGATCCTCATCTTTTGTTTTTAATCTTGTGAGTTTGCTCGGTGCAGTTGTTGTGTCAATGCCTGTAATGTCATTGTTCTGGCAAAATTATACAATGTCTTGGTTCCACTCTGGTATTATGACTTGGTTTCTCTTGGGAACTGTTTTCTTCATTACATTTAGCATACATCTAAGGACTACCATGGATATAAATTCTTTGATTCTTTTTTCATATGTATTTTTGAGGGGGAGGATACAACCTGTGTTGTTCACCTATAGGTTGGCATTTGTTTTTTGTGATTTGAATAATGCCTGTAATTTTTGATATTTTACTGATGGCTTTTGATTTATTATTGAAGAGGTCTGAAATATTTGCTTCTTTTGCCCCTTATATTTCATATACTCAAGACACAGAACATGAGATAGACACTTGGTTTAGAGAGAACTCGGTCTTATTTTTTGTCCTCTGTAAAGGTCAGGGTTTTTTTTTCTTTATTTTTATATTAAAAAACTTACTTCTTTTTTTTTTTTTTTTTTTTTTTTTTTTTTTTTTTAAAGGGAGCCATGTTAACTGCTGTCTTATTTACAGTATAGATATTTTTTGCAAGTGTGAA
Source organism: Oxyruncus cristatus (assembly GCA_013399855.1). Lineage (NCBI taxonomy): Eukaryota > Metazoa > Chordata > Aves > Passeriformes > Cotingidae > Oxyruncus > Oxyruncus cristatus. Next base: position 596,322 of record VXAY01007337.1, read on the forward strand.
ATCATCCCTGTCAGTTTAGCCAGTAGCATTGGTGTCAGGGTGCCTGTCACGCATGTCTGTATTTCAGGCTCTGCATCAGTGAAAGCTACTCTACACCACATGTTGTGACAAACTTTAATGTGCCCAAAGCAACTGTTGGCTCCTGGGTGTTTGGAATATCCCAGCGACATGGGATATTCAGATTCATCTGAAAATAACACACACACTTTTCTTTATAGACTAAGGACAAATTACATTATAGCGCGGGGCTCCAAGACTTCAAGCCTTATTTGCCTCCTCAAGGACTACTAGCAAGCTGGAAAACCACTCTGTATGAAAAACTTTCACATACAAATGGCAAAGTAACATTTTTATTATTGAAACCACAGTATGAAAATGCTATTTTATGCTGATTTATTCAATATACTAGATTAGATTTCTGGACACTAGGAAGACAGCTCTCATCAGACGTTGTGAATAAACTGATTAAGTTTAAAGTAGCTGTTTTTTTCTTGTCGAAAAGCAATTGTAATTTCTTCTAACTTACGTAAAGCAGAGGCAAATAAAGCTCTTGCTGCTTCTTCCTCACATGATATGACAAGTGTGTACAGCTGATTTATGATTTTCAAAACAGTGTGTTGTGATAGCAGAAGGGATGATCATATCTGGGGTACAATTTAATAGGTCCACCATGAAAATATGTGGATTTTACTTTAATGATAGTTTCTTAAGAATGTGACAAGAAACATATAAAATGCAATCTCTGAGCACAACGGTCTAGAGAGAATAATTCCTTAAGAGGATCAGTAGAATATTTTGTTTCACATATCTCCTTTAAGTACAGCCCTTAAACAGAAACAGGTGCCAGCGGGTGCCTGGGTCTCAAGGGAGGGGAAAAGGGAGAGAAGAGGTGATTTCTAAGACAGAAGGAAGTTGTTGCTTTTAGGACAAGGTCAAAAAAAGTAGGATTCTGTACTAAAAGAGACTGAATATCCATTTCCAAGGCTGTACCAACATACCTATTGTCAGCCATCGCCGTATGTCAATACTATGTATTAGCTGGGTGTGCAACACACGGAGACATGTATTTGACAACTTTCTCCTGATTAGTCATTGGCCTGTAATTTCAGTCTGTGAAATGAAGCACCTGGGTTAAAAGGCTATTGTTGAGGATCAAATAACATGGTTCTTATGTATGCTTACTAAGAAATGGTAAGGAAGTTGTAGATGGTTTAGTAGGTGAATGGGGTGGTTAAGATCATTGGCTGGTTAAAAAGTGGATTTAAGGAAAATCAACTTCACTGACTGATGAAGAGAGAGGTGACAAATTTCAAGAGACAAATTTCAAGAGGCAAGCAGGAATGAGGTGTCTTCAGAAGTCTGTATTCACTCCTCATCTGTTTTTAGTTCTACAATAAAAAAATGCGAGTACTACAGATTTAGTGTTGATTTTTGGGTCATGTTACATTCTAATTTTGGAAACCAACTGCAGGGATTAATACCAGGTAATTAGGAGCAATACTTAGCTCTTCTAAGGATTTTGCATCTATAGGCAACAAATCTCTTTAACTGGTGTCATTATTGACATTTTACAGAGGGAAAAGGTCAGACACATAAGTGTGAAATAACCTGATGGAGGAGTTCCAGAGACAGGAACTGAACACAGTCCCTGATTTCTTAAATACGGGGTTAAGTCACTGAGATGCCAATAACTGCAAAAATTAGCTGTAGGATTGTTTAAAGAACCACGTGAAAGATGGGGAATAGCAGAAGACACCTCCCAGCCACTTTAGTGAAGCCAAGATTTCACTTGGGCATTGAGTGTATCAAAAGAGGTTATACTGTATCAACTGCACATGTAAAAATCACTGAAAGACAACACTTTAGTTATGCTTCTCCAGGCAGTTCTAATCTTGAAGACCTATTATTTGAAAATAACTTGGATACACAGGACAGACAGATAAAGATGGCTGCAGGATTAACAAGCTCTAGACAAAGAAGTAAGGCAAACATGAGAAAATAAATATGGAATTTGAGAGTTTTTGAGATTTTAAACAAATATTAAGATTTCAAATGAAAGTGAAATTATGACACATTTTCAGATAGAAATTTGGTATTATAATGTATTGCAGGTTTTGACAACCTGAGTTTTGATGAGTTTACAAGACAGTTTTTGTCTATGATTTATTTTACATGGTTTCATTCACCATATAGTCTAGCAAAATATAAATTCTCTATGTAAAAGAGTGAGAAAAGATATTTGAGCTTTACACCTGTGTCTTTATACTCAGCTCTTAAAGAGCACAGTGAACTACATTTCAGTGTAAATATTGATCAGATCTACTTTTACAAAGGTGTTTGTGTCTGACTGCATTGCCTAAAAAATGATGAAATACTCCAGAAGTAAAATTACAGAAGACAAGACATTAAACAAGGCAGCTGGACAAAACCTTCAGTAAATGACAGAAATCAGAGCATGAGATGTATGTTTAGCATGTTCTGCTTTGTCCTGTTCATACAGTTTGAGGTGAGAATGATGGAACACTAAGCCTCACCTATTGGATATCCCTGGACATTAAATTCTACCTGTGGTAAAATTATTGGGATACTGTGTATTTTCCACAGAGGCATCTTGTTTTAGTAGGAGATTTTCAGAGAATAAAACACAGCTTCCTTCCACAATTTGTGCCAATGATTACTCTCTCCCATTGACAACATTTCTGATTTGAATTTGTCCAACTTCAGCTTTCAGACACTGACTCTCTTATTCTTTTCCACTACAAGATTAAAGGGTCTTTTAGTTCCTAGTATTTTTCCCTATGAAGGGAGAAAAGGGAGCACTATGTGCTCTCATCAAGTTGCATCTCCTTTTGTAGTACGGCAAGTGGTCAGATATCTATTTATACGACCCTTAAATCAGCTTTGTGTCTCATCACTTCATTCTCGTATTTTTCAGATGTGCCCGCCGCGTAGCCAGCCAGCATCCTGTGGGGCAGCCTGGATGAAAAAAACTCCCTTCTCATACTTTACGAAGATCCCGGGCAACCAGTTGATCACGCGTCCAGCACGTGCTTTAATGGCATCGCTTAAGCGCTTGCCTTTTTTAATCCAAGCCAAATCGAATGATTTGCCGAGTCCTACTTGGCACGTGAGGGGCGACAATTGAGGCGCTTGCACTCATGGGCGGGCTGGCAGCAGCGCCTCACGGCCCGCCGCACAACAAACCCTCCTGCCGGGCGGGTGGGCGTCCGTGAGGGGGCAAACGGGGACGCCTCGCTGGCTGGGACCGAGCTGGGCGTTGACAGAAGCGGGGCCCGGGGAAGGACGGGAGGAGAGCTGCTGCTGCGGGGGCGGGCTGTCGCCTGAGCCTGTGGCGGCGGCGGCGGGGCGGTGCCGGCCGGCGGGGCT
>VXAY01007337.1:599814-664932 GCA_013399855.1 Oxyruncus cristatus
CGAGCGGAGCCCAGCCGCGCTGAGCCGAGCCGAGCCCCCACACCATGCCGGCCGCGGCGCCGCCCCCGCTCCACCCCGCGGCGGGCTCCTGCTGCCACTGCGCGGGTGAGTGCCCCCTTCCCTCGGCCCCCTTCCCGGGGGGCAGCCCCCGCGGCGCAGTGCCGGACCCCCCTGCCCGACAGGTCGCCAGCTGGGGGGGGCTCGTTCTGGGAGGAGGGGGCGAGCTGGGGGCGCCGCGCCCCGGCTGAGGGCGGCGTGAGGCGGCTCCGGCGGCGAAAGTTCCTTTCCGGGTCCTTGCGTGTCCCCGGGCTTGCGGTGCGCGGGGGAGGCTTTCGGTGGCCTTTGGGCTTGAAGTGGGGGCTTGAGACTGACGGAGAAAGGTGTCATTCCTTTTGGCCGTGGGATGGAGGCGAGGGCTTTGTCAGGGAAGAGAGGACCCCGAAGGCGCAAAGTTGGGGGTAGTTGTTTCACCGTGTTCCTTTAATTACCTGTATTTTGTATTAAAGAGAAGCCCCCTCACCGCCCGGTTTTGAATCGTCGCGGAGACTAGTGGAGTGGATTCGTTGGGAATGGGGTTACTTTGGGAAGCAGAACAAGGGGCTGCGACTGCACGGAGAGCCAGTCCCTGCTGCTGGGAGGGGATGGGGGGTCAGGCCGTCTGTGCCCCCTTACCGAGGCTGAGAGAACACCTCAGCAGCCGTGCGAGGTACCAGAGTCACCTTTGAAGTCTGAGTGTGAAGTCAAGTGTTTGCTATTCCAAAAGGCGTGCACGGTGTCTTCTGTACTGCCATAAAAATTGAAGATTAGAAGTAACTTGCACTCTTAGTAGGCAGCATGAGTATAGTTCACTTGGAACGAATGCTTTTGGGCTGCTCAGAGCACACCAATGCTGTGCCAGGAAAGTAAATAGCATTCAGCGTAAGGATTTTAAGCCGTTGCACAACTGTGTGTTAAAATACACTTGAGCCTGGTGAATTTTCCCTCAACTGGGAAATCGCCACGGCTGGAGGTGCAGGGGCTCGAAGGGTGGGGAGGGCTGCTCTGTCAGATGGGTATGCTGTGACATGTGATAGCCAAACCTCTTTGTGGAAGAATGTTGGCGGTGCCCTTGCATCCCCTGACTTCTGTAGTTATATCGGGTATGTTTGCTTCTATTAAATAAATGAAGAAATATTTATAGGAAAAATATTCCATGACTTTTCACTGTGCAGTGTTATCTTCTGCCCTTCTCAGGGTACATTCAGTACACAAAGTTAGCAGGATTGGACAGGCCACTGGCTTGAGCTGATGGAACAGTTTTCAGGTTGAGAGATGCTGTGTTTGGGAACAATCCCATAAACTGAAGCTGTACTGTGTACGAAAAGGTTTCTTTTTTTAAAAAAAAAACCCAAAACCAACGAAACAACCCAACACCTTGCAACACTGTAACAAGTTTCTAAAGCTTCTTCTTCTGAGCATTTAGATTGAAACCCATGTTGTGTGAAGGTATAAACTAAAAATTTATCGCCAAATCTGATATGGTTCATTATGTATGCTTTTGCTACTAACTTTATAGAGAAAAAAAATGTGCATATAAGCAGGTTTTCATGCAAGTTTATCTTCTCACCTCCTTCTTTCCTTTTTCCTTAGCCCCCTTTTTTTCTCTTGATGCTTCTTGTGGTTTTTTTATACAGTTTGAGTGCAGTTTTGACACTTTGAAATGTCGGGAACCCAACAGACTCCCAAAACAGTCAGCAAGTGAAATGAAGCTTACAAAACATATTACAGCTACTTGATGTAGTAGAAGTGCAGTTATTATAGCAGTTCTCTCATGCTCTTTTCAAGAGGTGGCTGCATTTTGTATCTCAGGAAGCCACCCTGCTGCTCTCCAGATGAAACTTATCCTGCTGAGTTAGACTCTTTCTTGTAGTGTAATGGGTGTGGATCTCCTGAAATGGCATGACTTTTTCCCTGAAAATTTTTGTAGGGTGTTAGGACACATCAGCTGAGAGTTAGCTTCTGGTAAATCTCCATCTGTGGTTCGTTAACCTGAATTGGTTAATTGGACTTAAACTGTCGGCAAAGGTAGGATAACTTGGTTTAGTTCAAGCTATTGGCAGCTGTTCAAGCCTCTGAATTGGAGCTGTGCTAAAGTTACCTTGCCTTTATAGTTGGTTTTTTTTTTACACGGAAGTTAATTACCTTGGACATGCTAACCTGACTTTTGAATGGATCTTTATCTGGTAGTGTCACTTACATTCTTTGTATCTGTCTGCACTGCTGCTTTTTCTAGTCATGTTCTGCAGAGCGTCACAATTTTGGCATCAGCAGGATTTTCAGCATGTGGTGACTAAGGGAAGTTGTGTGGGATTCATTTCCCCTTTTCTAAGATTACTTTGTTTAGTTTGTTTTCTGCAGAAACATCTATAGTTTTGTAGAAATAAGGGAAGTTCATGATCCTTCCTTCTTTTCCAACAGCTCTAGGGTGAATTGAGTTGGTTTCTGTCACTGCTTTTTCTCATTTCCTTTAATTTGATGATTCCTTGACATTTAACAACGTTTGAAATTAGCGTTATATAGATTTTGTTGTAAATATAATTAGCATCAGAACATTATGGTGACTTTAGGAGCCTCAGTTAGATCTGATCCAGATCTCACTGCAGCTAATGTGAATCTTTTAATTAGCTTCAGTGCAACTTGGATCAGAGCTGAAAATGTGGTAGTTGAAGAGGTGAATGTGACATCTTTCTTCTTAACTGTTTTCCATGTTTTTCTCAATTTCAGTGTATGAGGTCTGTCCTTTTGTAGTCTTCCCTAGATTCTGGAAACAATGAAAAAAGGAGGGGGAGCCTTGATTGATTCTAATGTAAATTTGGAGTTTTGGTAATGCTTTCAAATTATCCATTTTACTTAGCAGTAGTTTGCTTTCACTACAAATGGAAGGCATATTTAGCATCTTCCCTCTGTTCTAGCTTTGTTTACTCAGTCCAATTACTGTAAGAATGCAAAACAATTATGTCATATATTCTTAGAAGAAGCTCTCAGTAGACATTCTAAAAACACCATCTCCCACTCAATTAATGTTGCTAGCCTGCACTTATTTTCCAGGTTTTAGTTTTCTCATCACCCCAAATAATGTAGTTAATGGAAATCATGAGAAATGTCTGGTAGTGTGAAAATCCTCATCTTTCTGCTTGTCGTCATGCATTTGAGTCTAATTAGCACTGGCTTACATTTTTCCCTGAGAAACTCATTTTCTTTTATAAGTTCTGTGAAACGATTTATTTTGCAATGTTGACTTTCCTATATGAGTCTCTTCTGGAAAAGTGGTTCTGTAATAATGGGGTTGGGAATTCTACATTTATATATGACTTAACATCTCTTAAATGCGCTGTATTTCCAAAGAAAACTTTTGTGTGATTTCCCCTTCTGCAAACCAGATGGAGAATCGGACTCTGGCTGGGTCTTTCCTTTAGTTAGGCAACAAGGTTATTGGTAATAAAGGATCTGGAAGCTTAATTAAACTCTCAGTGACACCTCTGCAGGCTCTTTTATTTTCACTAGGTTTGCTCAGTTGCAACTGATTAGTCATCAAGTTGAGATTTAGGAAACAACGCAAATAAAATCTCTCACCAGAAGAAACACAATCCTGCTCCTTTGACTGAGGCATTGATGGCTAACAGGACTAAAAAGCAGCTAAAAGCTTACTTTGTGATGAAACATGAATAATTAATTTGAAAGTATATGGTACTTCAAGAGTCAAGAGCATCAACGTGAAAGTGAAACTCCTTGTAGGCTGATCCTTTAGAAACACACTGAGGGCTTGCCAGATGGATTCTGGCAAGTACTGTGGTTGTGTAAGATGTTTTTGTTTCCCTCTGTTAGTTTGGTCCCTCTCCTGAAATATTCTTCATGGAGGGTCCTGGTCTGCAGAGCTGACTTCCCTGCTTACTGGGGCAGACCCTAAAGCAGTCAAACTGCAGATAGCAGTGATGGCTTCTCTCAGTAAAATACACAGCCTGTCATCTTTGAAAGTAATTAAATAAATGAGCAGTTTCATAATATTCTTTTTTTGGTTTTATGCAACTTAAACTGAGCCTCACACCTCCAAAGGCACTGATTCATTTCACGTGCAGTCTTACATTTGACATAGTCTTTACAGATTATGCATCTGTATACTTCTCTATAAGGCTTTCTTTATGCTTTCTTTTTAATTTGCTACCCTTAAAATGTCAGAAAGAAGATAATGAAAGTGGGGTTCTGCTCCAAAAAAAAAAAGTAAAAATTATGACACTTGTGAGTCATTATCAGACTCCATGAAATCTACCTTCATCTGCTGCTCTGGGGGTGATTCAGCTCAGTTTAACACTAACACATGGCAGTAACCATCTGTGTTTGCTGTAAATATTTTATTTTTTAATTACAAATGGCTTGATTTAGAAAATCTGAAACTGTACAGTGGAGTGATTGTCAGCCTGCAGTGTGAAGGAAGTAAGCACCTGGGAAGGTAATTTTTGCCCGACCACTGTTGCCGGGTTGGAAAGGGAAGTGTAACACAGAGAGCAAACCAGACCTCCCTGCAGCAGTCTGGGGGGAGCTGGACAGGAGAGGGCCAGCACAGACTGCAAAGGGCCTCTGAACATTTAGGGAAGGAGAAGGTGTGGGGGGGGAAATAGGCTAAGAAAACTCCAAGTTTATCTTCTTTGAGGAGAAAGAAGGAAAAGTGGCTGCGAAATGTCACTTTTCCATTGGGATTCTCTTACACTGAATACGGCCATGTGTTATGGCATGCTGGGCCTCCCACATGCATTTCTCTGTGAGATGGCTCCCACACTGGGACTGGGAGCAGAGGCACCATCCCTCCTCAGAATGGAAAATCCATAGTTCACATAGCCATAGCGAGGGTTTGAATGGGGAAGGGCTCCGTCTCCATCCCTCTGCTGAAGTCCAGCCAGCTGCAGTGTTTTCCCATCAGACTGTCTTTCTAGATAGTCCTTCCCATCTTAGGAACTCCTTCAGTACAACATCTGGTGACTGCAGCTGCTCCGGTACTCTTTGTCCTCTAGGATCTCCTGTTAACTCAGAGGTCTGTGTCCCAAAACTGGCAGTGAAAAGGGAGCGAGATAAATGGGCAGGGAGAAGGAATAGACTCACTTCTTTCTTTCTAGAGTGAAAGACTGGGAAAGAAGGAGAATGGGCATTTATGAGACTGAAGGATTTGAAGAGCTCATTTCCAGTTTCTATGACACAATGTATGTTTATTCTTAAAATAAAAAGCAGAAGATATGCAAAATTTTGAAGTCGTCTTGCCTGCCCTTGTATGAGGACAGGGAATGGGTACAGAGATGTGCATCTTCCATGCTCTTGCACTCCGGGTGTAGCTGCTAAGGACGTTTTCTTTCCTTGCAATTGACGCTTTGGCAACTCACCTAATGGGACCAGACATATTTGGCCGGGAGAATGTTTAGTTCTGTTGGTGACATGTGGGACAGAAGGAACCCAACTTGACACACAGCTGAGTTTACAGGGCTGACAGTTAAAGGAAAAATAATAATATTGCATGCAAATTTAAGCATGCTTGATGTGAAATTGTGAAAGATATTGAACTTGTAATCCCATCACACTAACTTTTAGTGATCTTTTAGGGCTAAAACTATATATTTATGAGATAGAGATATTATTCTGATTTTTTTTTTTTTTGTATGCAAACTACTAACTAATCAAATTAGTTTTTCTTCAGTGAACTTCGAATACTGTCTGAACTGCTGAGTGATTTTAATTTTCTAAAAATTGGGTTAGACTGGATCAGGGATTGATCTCCACTACACTAGTGTAAATTGGACATGAATGTGCTGGCATGAGTATGACTGGAGATGCCAATTGGGGTAGCAGAAAAGATGTTACAGAAATTAAGTCCTTCACCCCTTTTAATTTTTTTTCATTGTTACAGTATTAAAACTGTTTTTGAAAGATTCTAGCTGATGCATGGTATTTGTAAGATTGAACATGATTTTGTTTTCCTTCTGCTCCAGTAACTAATGAATATAAGAATTCATGCAAATACCATGATGAGGGTTTGTAGGGTTTTTTTAGTGTAATTGAATAAAATACACTTTGACTGTCTAGAAATACTTAGACTGTGCTTCTTTTATTTGGCTTTGTAAACCATGGTTATTTACAATATGATTTACAATAATATTTTTTTGCAAATTATATTTTATAACTACCTTACCATCAAATGTATTCTGAACACATAAGGTTTGTTCAATGTATTTCTTCAGTGTATTAAAAAATGCATTTACATTTATAATAATAATTTATATTATTATTAATAAATGAGGCCATATTACAAAGTCAGCCCTTTATGATTATTGATTAGGACTGCTATCCCCTCACCACATGTTCCTGTGCATTAAGATATACACATTAATTACATTTTCAGATGCTCCTTTTACTATCCCCAGGGGCTCTGGCTCCATCAGTGTATGTGATGGACAAAGTGTACCTAATGAGCACCTACTTACTGTTTACCCTGACTCTTCATGCCTCCTGCTGTGTGTTTTTTGAGCCCTGCTGTTAATACAGGCTTATTAACTTGAGGGCTTTTCTGTCATGGTTATTGCTGCAGCAACAAACATGGATTAGCCTGTCTGCGACGCCTGTAAAGAGAGGGCTTGTGCTGCATTCAGCAGGAGTCATTTTCAGGTGCAAAAAATAAAATCAAAAGTACTTTAATCTGGGGAAGAAAGCAACTTGACATGCCCAGTTCCTGAATTTGGGGATGGCTTAGCATTCTCTGTGTGTTGTTGTGTCACCTTGTTTGAAGTACCTCTTCTAGTATATGCCCTTGCAGCTGTGAGCACTGAGCAGGTTTGCGGATCAGGTCTTAGAATGTTCTTTTGGGTACCAGATTGCAGTTCTTTCTGAGAAATCTAGATTAAGTTGATTGCTTTGAAACTCAATGGAATTGGTTGAGACAAAATCAGTTCCTAAGGGCTGCACTGCCTTAAGCAAAGAAATTCTTCTTCCTATAGTTTTTCACACACTTTTCAGCCTTTCTAGTTACACTTTTTTTTTTTTTCCCAACACAGTCCTTTAATCTAGTTTACCTGTAAAAGAGGGTCTGCTGTACCCTACCCTGGAGTAGACATAGGAAAAACTGTATATACTTCTAAACTCTCTTGTAAGCAAGGAAGAAGTAATTTCAAAAAGTAGAATGGTTTGGTTGGAAGGAACCTCAAAGATCTTATAGTTCCAACCCCTCTGCTGTGGGCAGGGACCTTTACACTACACCAGGTTGTTCAGAGCCCCATCTAACCTTGCTGTGAACGTTGCCTGTAATGGGGCACCCACAACTTCTCTGAACAACCTGTACTCTCACAGTAAAAATTTCTTCATATCTAATCTGAATCTCTCCTATTTCAGTTTAAAGCCATTCCCCCTCATCCTATCACTCCATGCTCTTGTAAAAAGTCTCTCTCCAGCCCTTTTCTAGGCCCCTTTAGGTGCTAGAAGGCTGCTCCAGCGTATCCCCAGAACTGCCTTCCTCTCCAGGCTGAAACCCCCCAACTCTCTCAGTCTCTCTTCATAGGAGAGGTATTCCAGCCTTTTGATCACCTTGATGGCGCTCCTCTGGCCTTGCTCCAACAGGTCCACATCCTTCATACATTGGGGGCCCCAGAGCAAGATGCAGTACTCCCTGTGGGGGTCTCATGATAGTGGAGTAGTGGGGGAGAATCGTTTCCCTTGACCTGCTGGCCACACTTCTTTTGATGCACGGGCTATGGTTGATAACTTTTTCTTCTGTCTTACTGATGAGCTTGCTAATGTTCTTTTAACGTGGTCATCTTTTTGTGTGCATGTTGCTCTTCCTGTTCTTTAAAACAATGTAAATTAAGGTGAACTAATATTGCAAGTGACAACAAAAGCAGGTACATGTCCTTTATGGATACTGCAAAGGAGCAGACCATGCAAGGATAGTTCTATTGGTGATTTCCAATCCTGTCCTTTGGCATTCTTCCTAACTTCTTGATCCACTCTTAATCTCACCCTCACATTTTACTGTTTCCCTATTACAGTCTCCGTCTGCTTCCACTCTGTCAGTAAAGTTCAGGGAAATTGCTATCACACAGTATCAAAGTTCATAGGGACTGCTGTCAGGTGGTGCCTGACCATGGCACGATTTGCTTCATTCCCTGTGGTCTGTCACAGTCCCTCTTAAAACTTCTTTCTCTTATCCTCCATGTCCAGTTCTTCACTATGTTTCCTTTTTCATACCTCTGAGCAGTGTGAGCCTTTGGAGCTTGCTGAGGCTGGAATTAGCAGTTTGCTAAGGCTGGAATTAGCAGCAATGTCCTGCTACAGTCTGACACTGTCTTGATCCAGTCCTTTCTGAAATTTGAGTTTCTTTTTGTTCTGAGGATTTTATCTGGTCAAAACTGATACAAGTGTGTCTGTCTGTTGTTGTTGCTGAAATAACCACTAGCTCTGACTCAAACAAAACCTCTTCCCTGAGATGCTGTACAGCATGGCAAGGATGAACAGCATGGAAGGAGAGGGTGCTACAGAGTCTCCTCAGAGAAAAATTTACCAGTGGTGTTTCCAACAGTAGGGCTGTAGATAATGCCCATGTAAAATTTACTTATTGTAAAAGAACACCTTGTGATCATGTTTTGTTTCCATGTGTCTAATTTAGGGAATTGAGACTTGCCACACTACTACTTCAGTCTTGGGCACTAATAGTGTACGCTAGCCCTGGAAGTTGCAACTTTTAATAATTTACAGCAAGGAGACAAGGTCAAGATGGCATGTTTCTAGAGGACTCGGATTGCATCCTGGGGCCAGCTGCTGATGCACACTGGTAACCTGTGTAAGCTGCATGCTTGGCTGTGCTCGGTTCAATGCCAGAAACATTCTTGACACTCAAGTACTTGTTAATATGGTAGCATGAATTAAATGTTTTTGGTTCCAAGTAAGAATTTTCTTTTTTATTACCTCAGCAGGAATTGCTGGTGCTTAAGGAATAAACAGGCATTTGTACTGTTGTTCTTTCCCGTCCCATTTGAAACCGTGTTTTGTTTATCCTATATTTGTTTATCCTATATTCAGACCAACACATCAAAACAACTCCCAGATACACGGTTTCTGTCATGTGCAACTTTAGTTGTGTGAAGAATGCTGCTAATGATTTGGGGCGTTTTCACGGTTGCTTTTGTAAGTGGAAGCCTTCTAAAGAAGTTGCAGGGTTTAAATAACACCATCTTATTCACAGAAAACAATGCCATACCTAGATCCTATTTCAATGCTGCCTTCTGTTTTACATTGTGTTGTAAAACTCCTTTTAAAAATTTAATTCCACTTCAACCTGTGAGTTGATAGCAGAATTAGCTGCTGGGGAAACCATTCAGTTAATTACTGAAACTGTAATCTCCAGCAGGAGAGCCAAGAAGAACTCAAGTTGAACAAAAACTAACAGACTTCTCACGGGAAGGGATAAGTTTTGAAAGACAAATGGCAGCAATACATTTATAATTGCAATATGTGACCTCTGGAAAACCCTGTTACTCTGCTCTTGTAGGGAGCATAGCCAGGCAATTCACAGAATGACAGGATATTCTGAGTTGGAAGGGACCCACAAGGATCATCAAGTCCACCTCTTAAGTGAATGGCTCATACAGGGATCAAGCCTGTAACCTTGGCATTTTTAGCACCATGCTCTAAACAACTGAGCTTATTAAATTCCTTAAGATATAGGTTTAGTTCTGTATATACACAACTTCTTCAGAGCTTAAGTCTTTAGAATTCACTTTATTTTATTCCAAGTCCAGGGTATGATCCAAAACATTCCAAGGAAAGGTGTTCTACAGGAATTTTTGTGGTTTCCCCCCATGCTTTCACACACTCTCCCTACCTCCACAGTGGGATGGACAGTGGTGATCACAAATTACGTGTAAATTTTAAAAATGAACACAGAAGCTATGCTTCCTTCAGGGGAATGCATTTTCTCTCCAGGGAGCACTTGTGCTCTGGTCATAGGTGCTAAGTTACTTGTTCCTGCTACCTGTTTGAGCCCCCAAATCCCAGTTTGTCCTATACTCCATGCTTCTCTAGGGACTTGGTGTGGTTGTTTGCCTTATTAGACCATCATGTCTTCAACATACGGAGCTCTGTATCGCTCTGTGAGTTCATTTTCTTTTTTTTCGTGTTCCAGTGTGCACAGTTTTGGTGGGATGCAAGGTGCCCTTGACCAGCTGTGTTGCCTTGCCCCTGACTTTCCACAGCAGCAGGCTTCAGCATCCTCCTCGGCCATGGTGCACCACTGATACTCTAATACACCAGCATCTATAGATAGATGCCTATACAGATAAAAATAGACACACTCATGCGTGCATGAACCCATTTTAACATTTCTAAGAAATATTTATATTTGATAATCATTAGCTCTCAGTAGGACAGTAAAAGAAAAAAACACATTTTATTCTCTGCTGTATAATTTTCCAGTACTTGAACTCATTGAAGTGTGTTTCTGATACCACCTCCCTCTTCCTCCTTCTCCCACTTGTATATAAATATGGAAACAAGATTTTCAAGCAATATAAATTATAGCTAAAGGATTTGGGTATGTGTGTGACCTCTGAAGGCTTTCTAGAAGTGCTTTTTACTGCTTTAAGTGTGCGCACTTTCCTGACAGATTGAGGCTCGCTTCATGTGTATCAGTTAAATATAGCATAACTGAGAAACAACAGAAATTATGACTGAAATGATTGTAACAGACACTTGAAGTGAATTTTCACTTTTATGTAATATATAGTCATTGTGACCACCCCTTTGAGAGAACTTGACACTTCGCCTTTTCTTGGAAAATATTAAAAGATTCTTTTATGCATTGATTTAAGCATTCACGTATTTTTCTTTTTTCATCTTAGAAAAATATGCAATACTATTCTTATTCCTAAAATTGTTATGTATTAACTTTTGGCTTTTGTCAGACTGTTTTTGGCTAGGAATCAAGCCAGTTTAAAGAGCACAAAAACACATTCCTGCATTGTTCTTAATAATGACATAAAACTGCTCTTATTCCATTAGCTATAGAATTAAGAGATAACTTGGCTTCTGTTTCAAGCGTAGCCAAATTAGGGAAGAAAGGAAAAAATAACTAATGCTTGGGTAATTGAAACAATCAACAGTGCAGCCAAGCACTTAGAATCAGTGGTTTATAGAAAGGCATGATAATAGCAGCGTAGCCGGGAGGAACATAAGCTGTGGGAAAAGTCATTATTGGTGCACCATTGTTTTTATGTTGTACCAAGATCATAAGCAGTAAAAATGTCAAGCACTGTTCCCACAAGCAAGATAATGCTTTGATGACTGTGTGTACGCAAGAATCTGGATATGTTGATTAAATTCAGGGCTTCGTCAGTTCCTGGTAAGTAACGTATTCTGGAGTTGCTTTAAATTTCTGAGAACTATCATTACGACTGATTTTTTTTTTTTTTTTTTTTTTTTTTTTTTTTTTTTTTTTTTTTCTTCCCCATTCACAGTAAGCTTTATTCTGGGTGGAATGTAAATATATGATTGCTGAAGAATCACTAGCACATATGTAGTCATCTTTTGATAACAAGAGATCATCCTTAAAAAGCAGAATGAAGACAGAAATAACTTATACAACCACCAAGCATTAGTCACACATAGCTCTTATATAATGCTTACGTCTTTAATCAGCATGCTGGCAGCTGGGCTTCTTTGTAATATTTGTTTGGAGAAGAAGCACCTATCTCATTTGGCAGAGGAAGAAAATGAAGCCAAGAGTTGGGGGACATGCCAGGGGGCACACAGTGCTTAGCTGGTTAGAGTATTACAACTAAGAAGTGTCCTTCATCATACATCAAACAGAACCAACAGCAGAATGGAGTTCTGTAGCGGTGTCTCCTCATGTGCTTTCCCCACTCGAGCCCTGGTCTTTTGGACACATTATTATTTGAGGCAGAGCAGGTGAATGCTGCAGCACTTTTTGCAGTTTTCCCTTTTGTTTGTCATTCTAGGCGAGGTGGCATATTTCCTCTTGCCTTGATGAAAAGGACAAATAAAAACACATAGCTTGAAATACTGAAAATGGCTTTTCTGCAGTTCAAAACCGAAATGTAGTAAGCTTAAGCCTATAGCACCAAGAGGAACACTCATATGTGCAGATTTTCCTTCGAGGATTTTCCCACTGCACTATGGCTATGCAAGCATAGTAATGTATGAGAATGGACAAGATTCTCTGGGAGTATAGGAGTTTCCATGTAATGGTTCAGGAAACATTCTGGCTGCTTTCTTTTGTCTTGGTCCTGTTAGTTCATATATATTGAATGTTAATTCCCAACTGAAGAGCAAGGCTATTAAATGAAGTTGAAAGCTCTCTGTAATCTCATTCTGAAAGTTTATTTCTTGAGGCTGAAAATAAATGCATTGTAATCAGGTTTTAATCCTAAAAAGCACAAGAGATCATATTACTTTTAGGGGATATTTTTATTCCTAGCTTATTGTTGTATTGATAAACAGGGAATTATATTATAGCTTGGTTTGCCCATAACCATATGTTATGTTTTACATTCTTCCTTTTCACAATTAGGTGTAACAAATGGTGCCATTTCTAAGATGAAATATCAGATGGAAAATTGTTAATGTCCCTAGAGAATACTGAGAACGTAGTGTGATTTTTACATAACTTTTAGAATAAAAAAGTCAAACCAAAATATTGGAAAACCAGAACTCCAGTTATCAAACAAAACTGAGATGGCCTTTTTTTAAGACAAAAGATTACATTACACTACTATTAGATGATCTATAAAATTGCTGTAAAAGTTACAGCAAAAGTAATGTCTTTTAAAAAGATTTCAATTTATTTTATTTGTTGTAGAAGGTCCTGGGAAAGTGGAGATAATTATTTATAGGAATGTAAGGTTACACATACAGCACCATCTGGTAGTAATTTTAAAATATGAGTATTTAGTTTATTTTACTTCATGCAATGTAATTTTGGAAGTTGTTGCTACAGGGTTTACAGAGGCCAAAATTGTAATTGGGTTCAGAAAGGAGTGAGTTCTTGGTAGATGTATTCAAAAGAGAATGCTAAACAAACTCGATACAATCCTGGCATTTTTTGAGGACTTCTGAAAGATGCAAGGATGTAGAAGAAAGATCTGTTTGTTTTCGATATCATTACTAATTTTTTAATGACATTTCTGTGTCACAAAATGAATTTACATTTTCTCACAAATTTGACAGTGTTTGTAGTTGCACGTGTGTGGAGATATTCCTTAGTGGCAGTTCTTTATAAGCCTTGAAGTCACTGACGCTCTCTGAGGTCACATACACTGACACGTAGAAAACGATTGCTCAGAAGGGTCAGATGATGCAAAATAACTGATATGCCTGCTCTTTGTTTGCCTTAGGACGCCGAGGCTTGTTGGACCATTCACCACACAATGCAAGCTCAAAAGTAAAAGAGAGGAAACTACATGGGACTTGTCCTCCTATTGGTCGTGGGAACTATGGGAAGCCGTGTTTGAGTGAAGGCAGCCAGAGGTCCTCATTTTTCAGTCCCCGCAAGGGTTTTCACACGATACATTCAGAGCACAGCCCTGTGAAGCCAAGGATAATTACAGTGGTGAAACCCGGGGGACGCACACTCAGAAGGATAACCTTGCTTCTCAACAGGAGGTCAGTCCAGACCTTTGAACAGCTGATGGCTGACATTTCAGAAGCTCTGGGGTTTCCTCGCTGGAAGAATGACCGTGTGAGAAAACTTTACAATCTGAGAGGCAGAGAAATCCGAAGCGTTTCTGACTTTTTCAGGGAAGGTGATGCATTCATAGCTATGGGGAGGGAGCCCCTCACTTTGAAGGACCTGGAAGTGGTATTACAAGAACTTTATCCTGAAAATCCTTATGCTACCAGTGCTGCCATTCAGCAGAATGAGGAGCAGTCCCGAAAACTGAAGAGCAGGCTATATGACAAGGCTTTGAAAGTAGACAGTGGCTTTGATGAGACAGAAATTACCAAGAACTGCAGCGATGGCATGTCTCCCCAACTGGTAGCAGGACATGAAGGAAAAAGTCAAGCCAAGACAAAGGAAGAAGAAAAAATGAAAACCAAAAAAAAGTGGACTAGAGAGAGCTGGAGTGGTGAACAGGGAGTGAAGTCTTCTAGGAAAACCCGAGAAAGTGAGAGGTACCTTAACCATGAGAGGAGTTCTGAGGAGGGTTTGGAAGAGAGTTCGGAGGAGGTGCTGAGGTGTGAGAAGTGTGAACAGGAAAGGCAGGCCAGAGAAAAGTTACAAAGGGAAAGGCAGGGTGAGGCCTCATTTGAAAACAGAGACCTGAACACAGGTGCATGTCAGAGGTACCAGGTAGAAAGAAATACAAAAATCAGGAGCTGCCGAAAATCTTCTGGAACTTGTCTGGAAGGTGAGGAAGCTGGCTGGAAAGATAATGGCAGTAGGAGGATGTGGAAACCCCTACAGAAGATTGTTAATGAAGGGCTGGAGAAGCAAAAAAGGAACATGGAGAAGGAGAAGGATATGGAGAAACATGAAAACCATGGAAAGGAAGTAGTAAAAATCAGGAAGAATGCTGTGGAAGGGCTCCATCTATCTCATGAAGTGAAAGAAGATAATGGAAGTAGCTGTGTAATGAACCAAAGTGGCTGGCTAAAGAAAGATGCTCTGAGGGATGCTGAGAAACTGTCTAAAACACACAGGGAGGTCAGAGAGGGACAAAGGGTTAAAGAGGAAGCTACCAGAAGAGAGGGAAATGTCACACATAGAGAGAGTGACATGACTAGACGGGAAAAAACAGGGGAGCGCAGAGTGAATAAAGAGGAAAACAAGGCTCAGGGATTGGAAAGCACAAGCCGGAGGTATGCCATTAAAAGCAGGACCGATGTGGAAAAACACTATGATATTGGCAGAACAATTGGGGATGGGAACTTTGCAGTGGTGAAGGAATGTCGCCACTGTGATTCCAATCAGATCTATGCCATGAAAATTGTTGATAAATCCAAGCTGAAGGGGAAAGAGGACATGATGGAAAGTGAAATTCTGATCATTAGGAGTCTCTCTCATCCCAATATAGTAAGCTTAATTGAGGTGTATGAGACAGAAGCTGAGATCTACCTAATCCTAGAGTATGTCCCAGGAGGGGACTTATTTGATGCAATCATAGAAAGTGTGAAGTTCACGGAGCATGATGCTGCTGTCATGATCACTGACCTGTGTGAAGCACTGGTTTATATTCACAGCAAGAATATTGTCCACAGGGACCTCAAACCAGAGAATCTTTTGGTAAGTATTGTCAAACAATTGCATATATGCAGGAATTGAATTTATTTTCCTTCTTTGAATATTTTTAAGCAAATACTATGCAGAGATAATGTGCTGTGGCAGGACTGTTTGGAAAAATGAGTACAATTTTTAAGTGAAATTATAATTGTGGTTTTCTTTACATAGATTTTCTGTGCATTGCAGATAGAAATTCAAGTAAAAATTATCAGGCTTTCAGGGGTAGCAAGCATTTATATTCTTCTGAAATCAGGCCTGTTACTTACCATCTGACTTTTACGTGTGCAAAGATGAATCATAAGGCATTTTCCTTGCAGACCGATATTTATTAAAATTGTTAATTTAGCTTATTTATTTGTTGGACTTTTTGTCCACTGCAATTGCATATTTTTCAGATGGCTGGGCTAATCCTCCACTGTAGAGATTTCTATCTTGTTACAACTTACTTTCTTAGAAGCCGAAGTGTGATGTAGTTGATTGAAATAATCTGACAGTAAATTGTGAATGTTTTGGTGAATATAGCATTAAAGTCAGCTCAAATAGTAACTTCATGTCAAAGAGAAAAGTTCTTGTTTCCATCACATTTCTAAGGCTACATTCTTTCCATCCCACACTGGAGTCAATAGAGTTACTCACGTGTGAATATGCGTAGAAATGTTTATAGTATCGATGCTCCACAAGATACCTATTATAGAACGTTAACAGTAAAGAACTCTCCCTTTCTAAGTGTGTTACACTCTTGTATTAGGGCTCCAAATTTCATGATAAAGAAATAAATAGCAAATATTTGCCAGTCTCTAACAAGTCGCATTTGATCTGCTTTTGTGGAAGATCATAGTTAGGCAGACAAAAGAGGTAATAGATTATTTAATCCTATGTGCCATTCAATGCTTTTAAGAGAATTAATTTATGGAGAAAAGCAGCAATGTAGCTTCTAGGACACGCAGACGTTGAACAAGGCTGAACTGGAATGGTTTGGTCTCAAATCTTTTAATTTATCAATAGCATCTGTATTAGGTCCTGCTATGTATCCTGCTTAGTCTGATGAAAATTCTGGTTATGTGGTCTGTATGTAAATAAAAGGTGGTGAGTGCAAGTGGGTGGTTTGCAGGAAGACGTGTAGGCCCTGCCTTTGTGTTTTGTTTGCCATTAGAACAAAACTTCATTTAGAACTGGAATGCTTTTCCCATAAGCTGATTTTCCATTATGACCCAGGTTCTGCTCCTTCCTATTTGCTGAACACAAGGCAGTGCATGTAAGACACCAGAGAATAGAGGCATCACTTCCCTCTATAATACATACTGTGATGTAGGTAAGCAAAGAGGGGCAAGGTACAGGTCCATTCTGGCTGTTTTCACGTTTAGTTCACAGAACTGCAAAACAGAATGCTGTTGTATAGCACTGAAATAATCATGTTGTCCATTCTAACAGCCAGAATATATTTTTCAAGGACAGAACAGCTCCCAGACTGCAGGTATTTTGTCATACAAGAACAGTGTTACCTAAACACTATAGGAAAGAAAATTGTTCCAGTTTCACCTTGCTGCTGAGTGTGAGCACCAGTATTAGATACCATGTACATAAAGCATCCTTTTAAAAAGTGAATCTATTCAACCATCCGGATGAGTTCATCATCTCTTGATAGTGTTGGATAGGTCCTGTGCTATCTAATAAGCATCCTTATAAATACGGGCCCTTTGAACAAGATTCCAGCTTTTCTGACTTTTCAATGTGCTACCACTGTCTCCTCAGAGCGGCTGGAGCAGTAGTAGCAGCAAAGTAGGAAGGACAGCTGCCACGAATCTTAACACCAGCCACTGCTGAACAGTAACAAACAGTACTGAAGCAAATTTCATGGGTTTATCTGATGTTGATGGGTCAGGGTCTGGGGCACCCTTCTGCAGATGAAGTGCAGTGCTTCAAGTTTCCAGCAGCCTGCAGAGATGTCCTTGGTTGTGGGATACCTATTGTTTCACTTCAGATTGCTACACTGAAGATGTTTAATTCTGAATAAGTCTACCTAGACTTTGTACACAGAGGTCAAAAATAGATATGTACTTTTGACTGTTGACTTAATGACTTTTGAACATACTGGCTCATTTTCATAAAAGTTGCCAGAGAAGCAACAATCTGGGGAAAAAATATTTCCAAAAGCTTTCTGAAAATAAGCAACTGGGGAAAGAAGGAAAACCTTTTCTGTTCCTGCAGAGGAAAAGGTAGAAATACACTTTGATGTCTAGTCAATTGTAAAATTATTGACACAGGAGAGAGTTGGAAACCTGATTTAATTATTAGTTTACTGCACTTCTTTCTCTTAGAATCATAGAATCAGACGGGTTGGAAAGGACCTCCGAGATCATCAAGTCCAACCCTTATGGAACAGTTCTCTAATTATAAACTTCTGTACCAGGCCACCATCATCCTTTCTGCTTTTTCCCCTCCCTCTTTCACTACTGTGTCCGCCCACAACGATCAGACTCTTTGCAGTATAGCTGTGAGGCAGAAGGGTGGTGACTTGCGCTACAAAAACAAAATCTGTTAGACAGCTGGTGTGAAGACAGCTGCTACGACTGCCTCCCATCTGCTAACAGAATCACCTCAGTTAGGACTAGGTGTTCAGCAAGAAAACCTTTGCTACCAAGGATGGGCAGTGTGGTGTGTCCAGTCCCACAAATGAAGTCACTTCTTTAATGCTACCTGGTATAGCAGGATTTGCTGGCCCGGTTTTTAGATAAGGGACTGTTTAATTCTACAGCTGCTGGCATTTCTTGATTTGTGAGTGAGAAATTAATGCCAAAGTGTGGTGGTGTTTTTCCAGATTACAGCTTTAAAAGCCACAAAGGCACCTCCTTTTAGGGGGAAGGGAGAGGGCTGTATTTCTGATTGTGTACTTATCTCCTTGTACACTTCCCTAACATTAATTGTTTAACACTCAACTTCGTAAATAAATGTTATAGATTTTTATGCATTTGGGATTCTCTCCCACCCCTGTTTCTCTCTCTCAAGTTTTCATAAAAATGTGAGAACTTTAAGTATAGTGTTTCTGTCCTTTAACTTTGTGATACTATTAACATGCACACAAAACACTGTCAGTTTTCTGAGTGCACCTGAGTTAAAGTCCCGTTTAACCACTTACCTGTCAAGAACTTTCAGTATGATAAACCTACATAGGGAATTTTCTGTACGATTTTTCATGGAGATTCTTCTAGCTAGCAGCAAGAGGTGTTTGAAACTCAAATGTGTAAGCAGTAATTTTTTTTAAGCTCTATTTCCAGTATACCAAACATCCCATGGGCCAGCTTGCTTTCGTGATGTCCATGAGAAGAATCTGTGCTACTATATATATGTGCATACAGAGAAATATTAATGCTGTAAATTATCATCTTAAACACCCTGATGGATTTCACAAGGTAGATATGAAACCAAACAAGAGCATTAAGTACTGGGAATCATCAACAGACAGGAGAAAAGGAAAAGATTATTTTTTCCCTTCTTTGAAGATGAACTTGGCTTTGTATTATAATCTTATGGTTGTATGGGTGGGACAGCTAGAAATCCTCAGGCAATATTCTAGTATCCTGCCATGTCTTTTGTAGTTGAGAAAGTAGTGAGCAATTCTGACTGCCTTTAGTCCAAGACCACCAGATATTGGCTTACCCTGTAGTTGAAAGACCTAAGTAGTTGTATGGCCTAAATTGGCTGTCTACAGAAAGTGTGCTGAATACTGGTCTTTCTTACTTCAGTTAAGTCTACAGGGAGGCAGCACTTTTAAATGGACTTTTATAACAATTCTTTGCAGTCTGGAGTGCAGAAAGAGTAATAGCTATCTTTTAGGTGTCTCTGGAAAGGCTAGTGTGATTTAATGTTACTATTTTTGCTTTGTACTCAACCATTTCATGGAATACATACTGTGGATGTCAGAGGATAGATTTCTCTTAAGCAGGTTGTACGTTTCTGTGATACTACTATGAGTAAGTAGTCTGGCCTCAGGAATGAATAAAAGCAACCTGAGAAGCTTTTGTTTCTGCAGTGAAGCATATTTGCATGCTCAAGGTGATGCCAGGTGATAGAAAGGTAGACTGGAGAGTGCAGAGTTGGGGATGAAGGGAATGCTCTGAGCTGACTGAGTTGTTCTGAGCATGGTGTTACTGAAACTGCTGAGAAGTTCTGGGCTGAGGTTTTCAGGCATCCTGAGAGGTTACATGCTGTCTTTGAAGTGATTGTCACAAGGCTGTGAAAATATACCCATGGTGCATGCTGTTCCTACCTGTTTGGTTAAGTAAAATGAAATCTCAGTGGTTTTGTCTTGGAAGAACAGATGGTGCAGTGTTGCCACCTTGTGCTGTGATGGGAGATTAGGAGTCAGTCATCCTGAGGAAATAAAAAGTGCATTTTACAAAGCAAGAAATTTCTTGATGATTCTGGGATTGGGATTAAGACCAGTGTGTTCTCCACCCTTCCCACTCACCTGCTTGTTTCTAAAAATGTATATAAACATTTCAGTATTATTTGTCTTAGTACAATAGCATGCAGGGTAGTTGAAATTCCATGTGATATAATTTTCATTTATAATTAAAAAATATTATGTGTACAATAGTAAAGTATATTCATGCTCATATTTTCATAGTACCTATAAATTGAACATTTAAATTGTGAATTTTGTAGCATCCCACCACCATTAACCTTATTGTTAAAATATAAATTCTGTGGAGAGATGCTGTTCTAGAAAGCAAGTGTTACCTTTATATTTTTTTTTATTTTTATCTGTGTCCAGAGTGTATCATGGCAAAAAAAGCATCATGTAGTTCCCTAATATAATAGAGAAAATGGCTATGGCATTTTAGCATTTTCTTGCAGAAGTTTTGGCTGCATTGTTGTAGTAAACTTTATTTTCAGTTTCATACAGAAGAATATTTTTTCTTGAAAAAGCAAGAAAAAAACCCAAAGTGTTTTGCTTAATCAAAACTAGAAGAGTGCTTATATCATGGAATCACGGAATGGTTAAGGTTGGAAGGGACCACTGGATGTGATCAAAGCCCCCTACTCGGGAGGTTCACTAAGAGCATGATACTCAGGAGTGTGTGCAGATGTTTTTTTAATATCTCTAGAGAAGGAGACTCCACAACCTCTCTGGCCACCCAGTTCCAGTACTCAGTCACCCTCACACTAAAGAAGTTCTTTCACATCTTCAGATGGAACTTCCTGTGTTTCGGCTTTTGCCTGTTGCCTCCTCTCCTGTTGCTTGGCACCACTGAGCAGAGCCTGGCTCCATCCTCTTGGCACCCTCCCTTCAGATACTGATATAGATTGATAAGGTCCCCTCTCAGGCATCTCTTCTTGAGGCTGAACAGGCCCAACTCCCTCAGCCTTTTCTTGCAAGAGATGCCCCAGCCCCCCAGTCATCTTTGTTGCCCTCTGCTGGACCCGTTGCAGGAGCTCCATGTCTCTCTTGTACTGAGGAGCCCAGAACTGGACACAGCACTACAGATGTGGCCTCCCTGGGAATGAGCAGGAGGGCAGGATCACCTCCCTCAACCTGCTGGCAATGCTCCTCATAATGCACCCCAGGACACTGCTGGCCTTCTTGGCCACAAGGACATGCGGCTGGCTCATGGACAGCTTGTTGTCCACCAGGATCCCCAGGTACTTCTCCCAGAGCTGCTTTCCAGCAGGTCAGCACCCAGCCTGTACTGGTGCAAGGGGTTACTATTCTCCAGATGGAGGACCCTGCATTTGCCTTTGTTGAAATTCAAAATGTTCCACCCTGACTGTCTCTCAAGTCTGTTGACATTCTTCTGAATGGCTGCATAGGATTCTGGGGCATCAGTCACTTGCCCAGTTTTGTATTGTGTATTTTTCATAAAGAAGATAAAAAGGGATTAGTAGGCTATATTGTATTATTTTGTAATGTAATACTTTTATTCTTAAAAAAAAAAAAAAGAAAAAGCCCCAAACCACTTAGCTTAATCAAAATCAGATGACTGCTTATAGATTCTATAAAGATGATAAATGGATATGTCAACTGTAATGTACAAGAGCAAATTTTGTCCCATCTGTTCCCGTAGTTATCTTATAATAGAGACCATCTTGAATTTTTGACTTTCTTAAGCAGTGTCTGATGACAAAGTATGAGCTGTTAAAGCATGGAGAATACCTGTCTCATTATATTCCATTTTGTCCATTCAAAACCAAAGTCAGATTTCTTTTGCTTTTTTTTAGACATTTTAGCTGCTGATCTGTTCCCCATAGTTCTAGACACAATTTTTCATTTAAAGGAAATTTGTGATATCTTTTATCCCTCAAAGAATGTTTGAATATCAATCGCTAGTATTAACCATATTTAATTATCCTGCTGCATTGTTTATGACTTGGGCTTTGAGTATAGAATAATAGAATAGTTTGGGTTGGAAGGGACCTTTAAAGGTCATCTAGTCCAACCCCCGTGCAATGAGTAGCGACATCTTCAAGTAGATCAGGTTGCTCAGAGCTCCGTCCAACCTGATCTTGAATGTTGCTCGGGATGGAGCATCTACCACCTCTCTGGGCATCCTGTGACGGTGTTGCACCACCCTCATCATAAAACATTTCTTCCTAATATCTAGTCTTAATCTGCCCTCCTTCAGTTTAAAGCTATTGCCCCTTGTCCTATTGCTGCAGGCACTACTAAAAAGCCTGTCCCCATCTTACTTATAAGCCCCCTTTAAGTATTGAAAGGCAACAATAGTGTCTGCCTGGAACCTTCTCTTCTTCAGGCTGAACAACTGCAACTCAGCCTTTCCTCATAGGAAAGGTGCTCCATCCCTCCTTAGTGCCCCTCCTCCAGACTTGCTCCAAAAAGTGCTGGGGACCCCAGAACTGGATGTACCACTCCAGGTGGAGTCTCACCAGAGCAAGAGTAGAGGGGCAGAATCACCTCCTTTGACCTGCTGGCGATGCTGTTTTTGATGCTGCCCAGGATACGACTGGCTTTCTGGGCTGCAAGTGCACACTGCTGGTTCATGTCCAATTTTTCATCCACCAACCCCCCCCAAGTCCTTCTCCACAGGGCTGCTCTAAATCCATCCACAACCCAGTCTGTACTGATACTGGCGATTGCCTGAGGTCACGTGTAGCACCCTGCACTTGTCCTTGTTGAACCTCATGAGGTTCCCATGGGTCCACTTCTTGAGCTTGTCCAGGTCCCTCTGGATGGCATCCCGTCCTTCAGATGTGTCAAACTCATCACTCAGCTTGGTGGTGTCTGCCAGCTTGCTGAGGTTGCGCTCGATCCCACTGTCTGTCATTAACATATTTTATTTCTTAAAATAACATTTCATTAGCTGCATTACAAATTAATGCTAAAGACACATGCATACAAAATTAGAATTGGAAAAAACATTTTGACTACTTGCCAGGTGGATGTAGGAGATGAGAACTGCTGAAAAGACCCATTTTGGAGGTCATTCTGCATGGAATTTTTTCTTCAACTCTCACTATATGGTGACCACTGCTAATTTATTTTCAGGACAGCAGGTAGAATAGCAGAAAAATTTGGAAAGAAAGTCAGGTTTTTGTTGGTTTGTTTTTTGTAGCTGGACCAATACGATGGAGGTATGCTCTTCATGTATCCTGGTTTTAGCTGGGATAAAGTTATTTTTTCTTTCTAGTAGCTGGTACAGTGTTGTGCTTTGGATTAAGTATGAGAATAACATTGATAACACAGTGATGTTTTGGCTGTTGCTGAGCAGTGCTTACCCTAAGTCGGGGACTTCTCAGTGTCTCATGCTCTGCCAGGGAGCAGGTGCACCAAAAGCTGGGAGGGAGCATGGCCAGGACAACTGACCCAAAGGGATATTCCATACCATGGAACATTGTGCTCAGTAAACAAACTGAGGGAAACTGGGCAGAGTTGGCCAGGAATTGCTAGGCGGTGCTGGGGGGGGCAGGCTGGGCTGGGGATCAGTGAGTGGTGAGCAATTGTGTTGTACATCACTTGTTTCTCTTGGGTTTTATTCCCCTCCCTCTCTCCCTTTCCTTCTTATTACAGTTTTTACTATTTCTATTGTTATTATACTTTATTTCAGTTATTAAACTGCTCTTATCTCAATCTCCATTTTTGCAGATTCTCCTCCCCATCCCACTGTGGGGAGAAGGGGGGTGAGTGACCAAGCAGCTGTGTGGTACTTAGTTGCTGTCTGGGGCTAAAACACAACATTAAGTGACACTATAAAGTCAGTGGCTTACCTGGGACCATTAAGTATAAAGAAAAAGCACTTAAGGATAAAGATGCCTACAGCATTCTTCTTTGCTTTCCCAAGCTAAAAAGAACAGTTTACTTTCCCAAGAGGAAATAATAACAACATTTAATTGACTCGTGGTTATTTTTTGTGTTCCTTCTTTTTATTTCTTGGAAATTGCAGTGTGCCAGAGTTTGTAGAGTGAAATTTTCTTTTTTCCGTAGTTGCTTATCCTCTAAAATATATGCGACCTCTTAGTATAGGGAAAACCCCAAATTCTGAAGGCTGTTTCCACTATTAGTGCTGTTTATTAGAACTTCTTCATGTTTTATTAACTACTTCCTTTATATTTTGCTGTCTTTAAATGCATCTGGACTAAATATATTTATATTTTGTTGGGTATAGGTTCAGCACAATGCAGATAAATCTACTACACT
Source organism: Oxyruncus cristatus (assembly GCA_013399855.1). Taxonomy (NCBI): domain Eukaryota; kingdom Metazoa; phylum Chordata; class Aves; order Passeriformes; family Cotingidae; genus Oxyruncus; species Oxyruncus cristatus. The sequence goes on from VXAY01007337.1 coordinate 623,769, forward strand.
GAAACTAGCAGATTTTGGCCTTGCAAAGCAGGTTACAAAACCCATATTTACTGTGTGTGGAACACCAACATATGTTGCCCCTGAAATACTTGCTGAGAAGGGTGAGTGTATATATTTATAATTTGTCATAAATCATACAATTACTCTGAACTTTCTAATCATGGAAATATTCCAGAATGTTTCAACCCACTGATAAATCTTTTCAAGGTAGGAAGTTGGCTAGCAGTGTAATCTGGGAAAGGAAAACTTTTAGGTTTTAACAATCGTGTTTGTATTATTAATACCTGTGTGAATATAACACTGACATCCAGGCAGATAGGCCATAAAGTATGATAGATGGTAGTTGCTGAAGTGGGGAAGTGACCAGAAGTTCATGGTGCAACTTAAGGGTAGCCAAGCCCCATCTCATGACTGTAGCCCAAAAAACTTTCCAAGACGCCTAATGATAAAAAAAAATCATTATGAACAGGTATGTTAAATTTATGTAAAAAGCCAAAACATACTTTGCGTTAGAGGGAATTTTGCAGATTTTATATGTAAAAAGATTCAGACCTGGAAAGAAGTCAGTTTTGTTGATGACTCAAGTAAAGCTATTTCTGGTTTTTGTTCTGTGGAGCTGGGTTGCACATCTCCAGTTATATCCAATTTCAATGGAAACTTGGCACTCTTAGTGCTTTTTTGAAGGGAATCTGAGGACAACTATTTTAGAAATATGTGCTGTGTTTTCTCCATTAGTCTCCAATTGACATTGGCCTTGTGAGGCAGTGTTTGTGAAACATGTTGAGGAAGAGAGACACTTTGTGAGAGCTGTAATTAATAACAGGCAGCTTGTAAGCATGGTGTACCAGCCACTTATTCTTTTGTTGACCTCATCTTTTTGAGGAACTGAGCAGAGATTCTGTGTTTCTTTTTCGTTCTATTTCCAAGAAACAGTTCCCTGCTGTGAGATTTCTTTCTAAAACAGAATGTATGGTTTGTTCCTTCTTCCTTAGGCTACGGGCTCGAAGTAGATATGTGGGCAGCTGGTGTGATCCTTTACATTCTGCTCTGCGGTTTTCCCCCTTTTCGCAGTCAGGACCGTGATCAAGACGAGCTGTTTCAGATCATACAACTGGGTCACTATGAGTTCCTGTCCCCTTACTGGGACAATATTTCTGCAGGTAAGATTCTGCATTTATAGCAGATCTAAGTGACAGTCTTCTTCCCTGGAGTGGGGAAATCTCTCTTTTGCTCAGGACAGTGAGCTCAATGAACTTGGGGCGTCTCACAGGTCTCTCTTGTGTAATTCTGTGTTTTCTTTAGTTGTGAATTTAGTCCTCTGGTACTATCAATGGCTGTGTTTCTGAATATTAGCTCTGAATGTTTTAATGGATTACTCCCTTTCTAGGCAAGAGCAAGGATTTTCCTCACCTTGCTTATTTGTCTCTGTAGAAAAAGGTACGAAATAATCTCAAGAGTTACATTAGGTTGGAAAGATGTATGCAAATAGCTCAAAAGCAGGGAATGAAATCCTTGCCCTGCATCCATGTAGTGTGGATTTTCTGTTGACATCCATGGGGTCTGCACATAGTAGCTTTTTCCTTCTCACAGGCTAGTAAAGTGTATTTCCTGCACTCTTCAGAATCAGAAACTTTAAAGCCCCTTGCACCCTGTGCTGTCTTTTAAAGAACATATTCCACTGCATTCTACAACTTGTGTGCCCATTAAGGGATGCGATACTCAATGCACAGGTGATTCCTGTGAATCACCTAGCCTGATGCCTTCAGCATGCTTTCAAGATTAAATTTCCTTCACTTCCTCCTCCTCTCTTTCTGAAGGGGAGAATGACACCAGTTATGGAGATTTAATATCTCCTGTTACTAATTCTAAATCCAGTTGTTAGAATATTTCCTGGGGATAGTGACAAAAGTCATTATGGTAAAACGAATGCAAAAAATAAGAAGGACATTTTGTGTAGGTGTAACTGTCAGCATCACAGAATGGGTAAGGCTGGAAGGGACCACAGTAGGCCATGTGGTTAAACCACCCTACTCAAGCAGGGCCGTCCTAGAGCACATTGCACAGGACTATCACATCGCTGTACTTCACCCCTCTCTCTCCTTTTCTTTTTTTTTTTTTGTAATAGCAGCAAAAGACCTCATAACCAGGCTGTTGATAGTGGATCCCCTGAAGCGCTACACAGCACGTCAAGTACTTCAGCACCCTTGGATCAGAACAGCTGGAAAAACTAACAGCAGGAATTTGCAGAGGGAAGTGACAATAAATATTGAGCGCCATTTCCGGGCCCAGCGCCGAAAGGAAGTTGCTGATGAGAACACATGAAGTCTATTCAAGCTTGTTTAGTCTTCTTTTTATTGATTAACAAATCATTTATGTTTTCTTTTCTAAATGAATTGGGATTTTAGTGTATAGCTGTTGGTGGCTATCGCCATGCCTTCTTTTTTTTTGGTTCTGAGATTCTGAAGGACAGAGATCAAATTCACATCCAGGTGCTCTATTGATAGCAGTTGGGACTAGAAAAGTCCTGGAGGGTGTCTATTATTTTTCTTTAAATACTGATTTGGGCTCTTATATATGTTTTAGATGACAAATGTTTGCTTCTGTGGCTGCCACTAGTGATGAGTCTTCTCTCATCCTCTTTGTATGATATGTTCCAGGAGTTTTTCGTTTATAATGTTTTCAAAATAGCTGTCTGCATATACATCTTGCACTAATTCTTTAAACTGTCTTTTCACTAATTCCTTCTAGCCGCAGAGAAAGAAGAACAAAAAGTAAATATATTCTTCAGTGGTAGGATATATTAAATAACAAGCCAGACACTATATTTATTAAGTTGTGAGGGAAGAAAAATCCTTATGGGCTAAATCTGATGTTTTATGGTATCTCCCTTGGCAGAATCTCTCGCTGGTTGTTCTCAGGGTCAGGGTAACAGATGGTACAATGTTTCTGTTAAACGATGATGCTGCTGTGTAGTAGGGTAGTTTCATTTGTTTTTGAGAAGTGGGAAGATATCATGGCTGATACCTTTTCAAGACTGTGATAATAACAACTTTTAGAGAGCTTTTCTTCCTACTCTGGGAAGTAAGAAGTTGAGCATTTCAAAGGGCACTTTGGTTCTTTTCCCAAAGTCATAATTACGGAATGATAACTCAAGCATTTTTCCACATTTATTTTTTTCCTAGGAGCCACCCAAGTGCATCTGTGACTCTTCCATGCTGATGGAGAAGAAAAAGCTGGGAAACTGTGACTAAAGTTAACCCTTGCCTTCACAGTTCCCCTTTCATCAACACACTTCACAGCTGAATTGCTTTTATAAACTTTTTCAGTATAGTTTAGCAATTGTTGGGGTTTTTTCCCCCCCTCTTACCCTCCCTGGGTAAGGGACCTCTTTCTCCTTACTTCCATGAGAATGGGCAGTGGGATGAAATTACACTAAAATCCAACTTGAGGACAAGCAATTTGTTGGCTATGGAAGGGTCTCCCAGGGGAAGTGTCAGATGCTCTATTGGTTTTTTTGTATTTTTATTGAATGCAGTTTTAAAGAAATCTGAGGCCTTCCAGAGAAGGGCCATGACGTGGAACAACTTTCGAATCTCAGAATGTTTGGTTAACGAATCAAATTCAAACAACACTTGAGTTGTCCATTTAATAATTCTTTGTCCACGAGTTCCATGTGCTAGCAAATAATATTGATGTTAGAATATCAGTGGTGTTAGCATTGAATACACAGCTTTGAAAGATGAATGAGGGTATTTTCCACTTGGAGAGCTACTACTCTGCCCATGTATTTCATAATGAGAAGTGTCAGAAGCATTTCAGAATCAGTGGAACATGTTCATAACTATATGAACCAGAATATTATGTTTTGGTGAGTGTTAATATATTGTGCAAACTTTCTGAATAACCAAAAAGCGTAGGGTGCTGTCATCATGTTTCTGTTTCATCTTGTATTGTTTTGCTGCAAGAATGTTATATGAAAGTAGAGATCACTTGACTCTCAAAGGAGGATTGCACTTTAAATTGAATTGGCTTATTTCTAATATTTATTGGAATAAGACTTGCTGTGGAGTTCAAGAATTTGTGAAACAAACCAATTCAATTTTTACTGTATGCCCAAGTAGTAGCTATATGATATTTCATATTTCTGCTTTGGAGTCTCTGACTCAGGAAGACTTTTCCTATTCCTGAAAAGAAGAATGGATTTAAGTACTTCCCTGAGTTAAGGCTGTGGTGTAACCTAATATTCTAAAAGCATTACATGTTCTTTGAGTACTAGTAATAATGACTTGTTTGTTAATTTAAGTATATTTTATTAGGAAACTGTGGAAAAATAGCTTCTGATGTGCAATACTATATTTTGTAATTATCTTATTTTTAATATAGTTGTTTAGGAATAAAGATTGAAGTGAAAAAAGAATATTTAATTAGCAATGAATCCGAAAGTTTGGAGATTGTTATAAGTTGCCTTTTTCACCTCTAGGAACCTGTCTACAGCCTTATTCATAGTGCAGAAGATAGAGAATTTGCTTGTAATTATTATATAAGTAATTATTTTTTCAATGATTTTGTTTTTCTTTCAAGTTCTCTGGGTTCCAGACAGACTAAACATGGACTGTGCTGGATAGTCACTGCATTGCATCTCTCGGTACAGATGCTGCTGCGGCAGCACTAAGGCACTGGTTTGTCAGTGTTGCTAATAGATGGGTGGCATTAGGCTCTCCTTCTTCAGGTTGGAGGCTGAAAAAGCTTCCAGGTGCTTCTCAGGGTTTTTACCTCTTTCTTTCTCTCTCCTACTTAGATATTCCTTCTTTTCTCTCATTGCTTCCGATGTTCTTGCTCTGCTTCTGTGCTGTTGTAGGGAATTCAGGTCCCCAAACATTATGGTTTAAGTTACTTGTAACAATGAGAACCCATATGATTTTGGAGAGCTCAGCCTCGAGCATTGCTTGCTGATGTTGAAAGTAAATAATATTAGAGAGGACTCAGACAAAAGTGTGAAAACCCCTTACCTGTATCAAAAATCTTCAATGTCCCCTAATCTCCTATTGACTTTTGTCAGACTTTTCCCACTGTGTGACATTTCAATGCAGAGCTCATCTTTATGCTCCGTAAGACAGTTTCTAATACATGAACCAAGTTCACATTTTAGGATTGAGGAATATCACTGTTCTTCCTCTCCTGTGATTTTTCTAACGTATACTGTCTCCTTGGGTTCTGGAGTCATCTTCCCCTTATGCTTGCACTTCTTGATTGGTTCTTCTGGCTGTGAGAAATCTGAGGAAGCTCAAAGCTGGGGGAGATTAAAGTCTCGGAGAGAGCAAGTTCTTGCTGATTTGTTAGGAAGAAGAAATATCCCTCCTTGCCTTTCCTTAAATATTTAGATTAGTATGGACTAGACTCTCATATGGCTTTATAGTCCACTGAAAGTAAAATAAGTTATATTGTCCCCAGGTCTTTGCTAACAATGAAGAAAGTCTGAATATGTCACCAAGGAAAGCAAAAATACCTGAAAAAGCTAAGTGCAAAGTATGAATTAGTATTGCAATAGGAAATTAGTATTCCTCAATAAGAAAGTTCCACTTCCAGAGGATTTGCTAAGTCTAAGGGAAGAACTTGTTTGTTTCCTGCAAGCTTTTGCAGATCAGCTGAGTTGGAATCCTTTCATGCCTCTTAAAGGTGTTGGTTGATTCCTATCTCACAATAAGTGATTGAGTTCTAGTTATTCCAGGGTTATTTCTTTACTATCTGGTATTGAGTATTCAAAAATTTTTCTCTTTGGAAGTCAGAGGCTCTCCATCGTCTGTAACCATTGGTTTGGCTATTCTCTAGTTGGTTGCAGTTTTTAAGCATAGTTGCATATTTTCATGCCCTAACTGTAATATGTCTCAGACTTGTGAAGCACAAAGATCCAAACATATAGAATTGAGTCATCAATATTTCATTTCCTAGTGACACACGTTCCTCATAGAATTGCTTTTTTTCCTTTAAATTTTTTAATTTTTATTTTATTAATGGGTTAGCACTTAAAATCACAGTCAAGGCTTTCAATTATGGTAGTAACAAAAGGGGTCACTAAGGGATAGTTGGGGTTTTGGTAAGGATGTGGTATTCCCAGAGGTCAGCCAAAGAGTCCTGTGAAGCATTTTGAGTATCCTTAAAAACCAGTGTTACTAGCTTTGTGCATCATAAACTTTCTTTGACTGTGTTAGGAGTTTCTGAACATTAAATCCAGGCTTTTAATGACTGCCTGTGACCAACAAACTAATTAATAACTCTCTCCAGTTGTGTGCTCTCCACTGTCAGAAGATAAAGTGGTCCCTGGACATCTCCTCCGTTTGTCCACCAAGGTCAACTTCTTCACTTTCCCATATGCTGTTACATTTCATTGATCCTAGACCTCACCTACCTATTTTCTGTCACCTATCACCTACCTACTGTCACCTACCTCTTATCGCCTTGGATGACTCCAGTTACTGAAACGCGGTGAAATCTGCACATGTAAAATGTTTTCCTTCGGGAAATTCTGGCCTTAGAAATGGGAATGATAAAAAATTTTTGCAAGTATTTATGCATCTGAAGGTGTGCAAAAGACTGGCATTTCACATTGCAGAGTGCATAACCGCCTGAAAATGAACAATGGGAATTCAGTCGTTGCTCGTATCTTTAGTCACCTGTTATTTAAAAATGTTTGCCCAAGAGATTTGCGATTGAAGCTTGGCAGTACAGCAGAAACAGTTTCCTCTGAGACACAGATACTTTAACTTTTTTTATTCAGGGACCTTCTTCTTCATCTAAGATTGTTTAGGTGCTGTGTGGAATAGCCGGACTCAAATACCATTAAATCTGCCACCTCTGTTCTGACTGGTGTTACAGGTGTATTTCCCGTATCTCTGTTACTGCAATTTTTGTCTGGAGGGTGAAAGACGATGGTGGGATCTTTTCCCTGAGCCTTTGGGTTATAGTCCTGTTGTAAATGAACTTTTTGGAGTCAACTGGTTACTTTTCTGCAAGTGTCCAGGTTGGGGGAGGTATTCAGTCTTCTTGAGAATATAGTAAATTTGCTGTACTTATAAACTGTATCACTCTGAAATCTTTCTCCCATGATTTCTACTGTCAGCTGGATTTATTTTAGTTTAAACAATGTATGGAAAATGTTTTTTATGTTGCTGCGCATGCATTTTTCTGTCCTCTCTAAGTCCACCAGTAATACTTTCCTGAAAGGAATATGGGCACTTTAACTGGGTTGACAGTGCATATTGTCACTGTTTGTTCTACAATATGGTTTATTTGTAGCTAGGCTGAAGGTGTAATTTTCTAAATTAAAATACACTATAGATTTCAGCAGAAAAGTTGTTATCCCTCCCTTGCTCCCCCAATAAAGGCAAAATATATAGTGGATGTTATATTTCAATTCTTTCCAATAAATTGGGAAACAATTGTGTGGCTAAGTTGTGGTGTGGGTTTTTTATTTGTTTTGGATTATATTTGTTAGGGGGTTTTTTTTAATTACTTTTATTTTTATTCTTTTATTTTTTTTGTTTTTATTCTGACAGTGTATGTATTTGGGAAATGCTTGTTTTAAGAGGTTTGCAATTTCAGTAGGTATTGTGTGTAATGTCATTTACGAGTCAAAGAACCCATTCTAAAGCTGCAGTCCTTTGAATACTTACAGATGTGTTTTTCTTTACTGTGGCTTGTAATCTCATTAAAAACAAAACAGATCTTTGCAGAGCTGGGGCTGAGATTCATTCTCCCACCATTTTTGCCCCCCATACTGCATTAGTATTTGCTATGATGTTAAAGCAATCATGACAAGCAGATCTGATTTCATTGAGGCTTAATGCACACAGAACTGATTACTCCCATTATTCATTCTTGTTCTGTACAATTCATATTTGTTGACAAGAAGATTTGCCTTCTTTGTGGAAACGGGCTTTCTAGTTGAATTTGAGTTGCTTGCAAATGTGGCTTTTTCAAAGGACACGTTTTCTTAGTGCCTTGCGTATATTTCAGTTCTGTTATTAAAAATGATCTTTTCCTGCAGGCCTGCCATATCATCTGAAGCAGTGGAAATATAACTGTGTCTAGTGTATTGATGGTGTTTTTGAAGAAGTTACCTCCTCCTCATGTGAGCGTGTGTGATAAAGCGGCTGCCAGTGAGAATCGCTTATTGCGTGTTGGTCCTTAAAGACATCACAGCCTCTTCACTGCTCTAAGAATAACTGTGAACTCTTTGGAATGACTGACTTTTATGATAATCACACAAATTTATTGCACTGCATTTTAACAATTTGTACAGGCAGCTAGTTAAATCTGATTTACTGCTTTGCTGTTACAAGTGGGATTCAGATGTGTTTCCTATGTCAGAAGTAGTTGGAAGCAGTGTGCAGCAGTGCAATAAATTTGTGTGATTATCATAAAAGTCAGGTGTTGTATTCCCAGAGAATTTTTTCTTTTGAAATTAAAATGGTTTTTGTAATGTAGCAATTAAAAATAGAAAAAGTAGAGCTAATAACCTTTAACTGTCATTGGAAATATATTTTGTTTTCTGAATTCAGAAACTGAAATGAAGAGCTGGAAGCATTTAAAAAATTTAGAGAAATGCAAGTTGATTCCCATAGTGTTTCAGCAATTCAAGCAATAAGAATATTTGACCTGGTGAGAATAGTGAGCCATGAAGTACATTGCTGTGGCTAAGCAGATGCTGCAGCAGGAACTGTTTTGAGATTGCTATATTGGATTGCTGTATTGGATAAGGAGTGCAGGTCTGAAAAAGGCTGCTCCTTCTAATCAATGGGAAAATGTATTGCATCATAAGCAAAAGGTTGTTCCTTTGTTGTCATTGCTGTGTTAGTCAGTAAAGCTTTCTAGATTTCAGTGGCAACCACTGTGTTGTAACAAGGCATTTCTAATGAAGAACTTCAGCATAAAACATTTTAGATAATGTTTAACATGAAGGATTCTAGCAATGAAGAATATTTTCTTAGAAAACGAAAGTGAATGATTGTTAACCACTGTGGTGAGTTGTCCAGAAAACTTTATTGCTGGATTTTCAAAATAGTGCAATTTTGTGATCCTAAGCATTTGCAGCTACCTGGCTTGCAATGTTGACAGTTTCAATGACATGCAGTGCTACAGCATATAAACTTATTATTTAACAGGTGCGGACGAAACTTTTGTGCCTAGTGTGAGGGTGGAACTAAAGGCATCAAATACGTCTTATTCATTTCAGTTAGGCTGGAAACATACTGGCCAAAATATTGTTCACATGCTGACTGATGGGTGAAAAATGTATTATTGACAAGTATTTCCAATGGAAGCATAATATTCCTTAAAAATGTGAGCATGTCGGCTGCCTGGCTAAAAGCCAGCATGTGTCCTGGTATGGTATTGTTTCTTCAAATAAAGAAGGAGAGAGACACACCATGTTAAATATTCCCTCATGATTTGAAACAAAGAAAGATTATTAAAGAAAAAAGTGGGAAAAAAAAACAACAAGAGAAGGAAGAGCTGAAAGAAAACGTAACTTTTTCCTAAATGTTTTATTTTCTTAAGTAAATCAATGCTGTAGACAAATCTAACAAAGCTTTATGAGTGAAATAAAAAATGTCTTCCCTTGCTGGTGTGTAACTGCTCTATATTCCTCTGGTGGCTCCCCAGTTACTTCTGTGTGTCTAGGAATAGCTAATTCCAAGCAAATACTATAGCAACCACTAGCACTATCCCACCTGGATAATAATTTTCTAATGACAGGACAGGAGAAGAATCCCTTAAGAGAAATAAAACCAAAACTGCTCCACCATGTAAATAACTGAGCAATTATTCATCCAGACAAGAATTTTATGGAAGTTTATGTGCTTTTATAACTCATGCAGGTAATGTTCAAGGGACAAAAGTCAGAGCCAGATGTTAGAATGTGACAGTAATAGACTCCTCCTAACAGATGAAACCTTACATGGTGTGACTCTTGGGGATGGTCCTGTGCAGAGCTGAGAGTTTGACTGGATGAACTTTGTGGGTCCCTTCCAACTCAGCATGTTCTGTGATTCTGTGATAAATTAGTGGCAAATGACTGGTAAGGTTATAGAATTAAAATATTCCAAACCCTGTGTTTGGGTACAGAGTTCACCTGGGGAACAGCAGCAGGATATATAAGGGAAATTGGAACAAGGATGTGCAGATAAGTCCCTTAATGACCAGGAAAATGAATTGGTTCTCTAATTACCAAAACAGACCACTGAATGTGAAGGTTGCTGAAAATGAACCTGTATTTCTTTTAAGATGAAATATTTCTTTTAGTATTTTTTTAAGCTTCAGTGGCAGGAATCCTAAAAGCCACAAATGTGGGGTTTAGATTATCAGTTTTTGTGAAATAATAGTACAATTTATGCTTTTGCTTTGAAAATCCCACCCTTGCTTACATTTTCTGCTGGTTATTAATCCAGGTTTTAAGGAAAACAGAAACATTTAGTGTCATATTTCCCTGACGCCAAACTTGGCTACTATGTACTTGCCATTAGCAAAATTTCTTGAGCATGAACATCTTCCAAAATGTGTATTTTACTAAAAGATCTACTGGTATTTCTGAGGGCATTCCTGTGAGTTCCAGTGGATTAGAGCTGGTGATGAAGACTTTTGTCCCTTAGTTGCAAATAATTATTGCTTGAGGGTTTTCAGGTTTGGAGCTTCTGGAGAGGGGAGATGTGTGTGTGTGTGAGCACGCGCATGTGTTTTAATGGTATAAATATTGTATTCTGTGCCAGCTCTTCTGTTGTGTTAGCTCCTGGGGCTGTCTGCCAGCGTTACTACTTTTCCACATGGCAGAAAAGAAAGACTAAGTTATCCAAAATGTGCTATCGAAAATACTGTAATCAGATGATTGTTTTAATGAATCAGTGTACAAGGGATTCGGGAAGAGAATTGACAAAGAATTCAGCGGCTTCATTCTGGCAAGGTAAATCACCAGGACTGACTGTTGTTCAATTTGTTTTCAGTGTTAAATGGACTGTTAGAGGAAGGGTAAGGATGTGACAGCTTTGTTTTTTAGTTGGAAGCCTCATTTTTGTCAGTCTGCAATTGTTTGGGTTCTGAGGACTTTTTTTTTTATGCCAGTCCAAACTATATTTTGAAAAACTGTTTTTCAGTTCACATATATGTACACGCCTGCAATTTGAATATGAGAGTTCTTGTGGGCTGAAAAAAAACCATTTTCATTGTTATATTAGCTATTATACTTAGTTTATTGACTTTCAGGTGTGGTCTTTTTTGGTGGAAAATACTTGCAAAACTAGATCTATATTTAGCCCCATATAACCACAGATGTTTAGGTTTTCAAGGTGACACTTGGTGTGTGCCTCTTTGAAAAGAGATCCTCTGTATTGCTGAGGTGTGTGCATATTTTTTTTGTTACTGTGAAGCTTTCCTACGTGTGTATCAGCTAGTAATAATGAGCGTGTTGCTTTTGGGCAGCCTCAAAAGCCTTAATGAACTTCAGTTCCTGTTTATTTATTAGGCATCATTGCCTTGATGCCTCGGTGAATGACACTTGATAAAAATACAGACAACCTGAATTCCTTCCTGGGAGGAATGCTGGAGGACAGGGTGCAGAACAACTGGCATCCAGGATTCACTCATGCCCTGCCTGCTGATCTGATGCTGGTGTGGTTCCAGTGTGGGGAAAAGTCCTGGTCTGGAGGTCAGGGGCTGCTGCTGAGGAATGAGAGAGGCTTCATGAGCACAGAGCACCAGTGATCTTCAGTTAGAGCAAAGCCCTGCCTGTCCTCTTGCTCCTGCAGCTGCGGTCCCCCATGGCCTTGGGTCAAGGACAAGGTTCCCCTCGAAATCTTTCTGTCTTGTCTTTGCCATCTCCAAATTTGAAGCCTCTGCTACAAGGAACAGTGAGAATAACAGTGCATGTACAGCACTTCAGGTGTTCAAAGCACTTCACAAATGTTAACTAATTAAGCCTCAGCAATTCCTTATCAGGCAGGTATTTATTCCAGCTGAGTGTTTGTATCCACAATCAAGAATATGCTAGACTTAATACTTCTGTCAATCAGCCTAATTGATTTAGATGTTTAATTGGGTAGATTCCTCCAAGCAAATTCTGTTTAAAAAAGGTTAGCCTGGGAAGGAGAATTATGCGGTAGAGAAAAACAAATGGCAAGAACAAATCCTCAGCCAAGGAAAGGGAAGAAGGACTGTCAGTGGTGGTTTTAAAGTAGCCAGGGACACACAAGCTATTTTGTCACTGCTACAAAGTATCTTCAAAGAGGGTCAAATTAACCTGGCGTTAAACAGTCATTCTTTGTATCCAAGTTTGTTTCAACCCAAGAAATGCAAAGAGAAAATCCCTAGTAGTAGTAGTAGTAGTACTAGAAAGGAGAGCAGCGAGGGACTGGTGGAGGCTCCTCTATGCATAAGCATGGGTTCAGACTGTCTCATCTGCACTTTTCTTTTGCTGGAGAATGACAGCTGCCTTTTACATCTTGCAGGAGCCTGGCATGTTAAAACTAAATGATCTTTAAGGTCCTTCCAACCAAAAAATCATTGATTCTAACATAAAGACTTCTGGCTGTGGCATTGAATGGTGGTTAGTATCTAAGGTGCCAGTAGATGATACTCAGAAGGTTAAATATCTTTTGTCTGGGATACATGAGTTTAAAGACACTAAGCAGAGATTTTTAGTTATAACCACATATAGTAACGAATATTATAACCATTATGTATAGGATGGATATAGGGAACTGGTACAATTACTGCTCAGTTTTTCTAGCCAGCCAGGTACAGTGGTGAGCTCAGGCCAGAGGATTTCTTTACTGAACCAATCCACTTTGTGCAACAAATGTGGGACTTGTGTGCTCACCTCGCTGCTTTGTGCTTCCTGTAGCCTAAGCAGTACGCGGCACACGTGTACGGTGCAGCACTGTGAGCTGTGCACCCAAGTGCCACAGGTCCAGGTCGTCTACCCTGAGGTGTGGAGGGGGGGGAAAAAGGTTGCAAACGGGAGACCTGAGCTGGCAGGCATTACCAAGGGAAAACTCCAGGCTCAAAGGGGTGGCTGAGAGCTCTTTTTGCTGTTGTGGTCTCCCCTAGATGTTTTCTGTGACTCTGCAGGGGCCTAGAAAGCATTGCAGGACGTCACCACTGCATCGTCTTCCAAGGTAAGATTCCTGTGGTATTCCTTATGGCCACTGCCTAGCCTGTTCTTTAAAAGCTTAAGGAAAAGGATCCTGAGTTTGATGAAAAATACTTCATAAGCTTTTCAGGCAATCTGTGTGAGTATTTTGCTCTTCTTACTGCTAGAAAGAGTTTCCTAATTTTTCCCTTGTGAAGCGAATCTGTCTTGCCAAGACCTTAGCTCCGTTACTTCTGCTCATGGCCACAATGGTTTTGGAGAACATGTTATTTCATCTCTCCTTCTGCATCTGAGGGTTGTTCTCCCCACAGTCACCTCTCTGGAGATGGGACAGGGCTGGCTTATGCCTTCAGCTAGAAAATACTTCAGAGATGGGTTAAAGTTTTGACATCTTCAGGTCAGTTCTCCAGTAGGCTTACTGTCCTTTTCTCAGGCATCAACAAATGCCTGAAAAATCAAGCCTACAGTGGGATCTTACATCCCTGTCTATACCTCATTTCAGTGCTGTGTGTAAGCTTTCCAGATTGGATCTTGCCTCCCTCTTTGCACCAATCTCATTTCTTTGTGTAGCTTCAGCACATGCAAACCTTTATAGCCTGAGACAACGCTGCTGGAGAAATAAATCTGAGAATTGAATTTTAGTGGCACTTTATATGAAGATTTTAAATACTTTGCTTAGATGAGCGCTATGAGGTTTAAGAAGGAGGTCTACAAAGACTATTTTAAATATTCTGTGGAGCAGCATGCAGAGACTCTCTTGTTGTGGCAGTGGAGGCAAAGGAGAGTGTAAAAGGCAGCTTAGAAAAAAAAACAAACAAAAAAATCCCAGTGCCATTCTTCAAAATTCCACTTCAAAAGCAACCCTTGTGGAAATTCACAGTGAAAGTAAGCAACAGGTAATACCTTTGCAGCTGCTGCAGGGAAACCATCTTCTTGCCTGCATCCTTTTCTACAATCTGCAAACTTGACTTTGAAAAAGACATGTGGCTGTAAATTCAAGATGACAAATGTTGCGACATGAAATGAATTTCAGAGGGGAAAAAATGACAATTTGTAAAAGCTCGGTTAGGAAAGGATATGGCTTAGGAAGCTGTATTAACCTGTTGAAAATGTTGCTTTGCAAATGGTAACATCAAGAACTTCGTCAAGTAAAGTCCAAAAAAATTACTGTGTTTTAAAAGTAAATTCTTCCTTTTTTTTTTTTTTTTTCTGATAAAATTTCTGTGATGATGTTAATCAATTCTAATTAGTGCAGGCTTGTCTTTTCAGTGTCACCCTGTAAAACTGGGCCCCTGCAATTTTAGGAAATAAAAGCTACACTGCATTTTGTTACACAGCATGTGCTTGCATGTGTACTTACCTCATTTTTTCCAGTGATGCTGACTTGCCCCAGAAACTATACTGCTCACAGTAGAAAACACTTGAGAGGATTTTTCTATTAACTAAAATGATAAAGGTTTACAGCGCTGTGGTGTCTTGAAGTGTCTCTTGAAGCGAAGAGCCTTTTAGGTAATTCTGTCTTTATTAAAGCGGCTTTGATGTTTTAGCAAAAAAACACCTCTCGTGGTGTGGCTGTATTTAGGCAAAGTGACATCCAGAACATAAACAGGACAAGTACATGCTGGATGTATTTATCACACATTTGTAGTATTTGTCACAGCTACAGCTGTGTGACCTGCCAGCTGGTCTGTTTGTAGATGGTAGAAAGTGTTCTCTGTAAACTCATAAGGAAAATGAAAGTGGAAAGGAAGGAGAGCGAAAAGAAATGAGGGGAGAAAAAGAGGGGTGAAGGGCTGTGTAAGTTGACTGAATGCTTTTGCCTTGGTTCCCACAACCTTGTAATCTAACGGTGCCTTGGGTGACCCGAACTTGCACGTGCTGCCAGGCTGGGCTCACAGGTATTTGGTGTAGGCTACTCATTCCCAAATTAGACCTGTCTGACCCTTGCCTCCTTCCTGCTCATGTTGTTGTGAGGTCTCTTTATTTATTAGTACTTCAGGTAACTGATGAGTTCACTTGGCTGCTTGATAAGGTCTCCCATGCCAGGCGGAGCGTGACTTTCTTCAACCCTTTTCAATTTGCCCTCTGATCCATTCACCTCTTATATAAACTTTTCAGAGCAGTATACTTATAAGCACTGGACCTTTCTTGTTCTGTACATGTGGGCCTCGAGGCATAGCTACTGGGAATTATTTGTTATATGGACATGCTTCTGTTTCATCTTAAGGGAAGTGTACGTTTTCTTTTTTCCTCCCAAAGATTTCCATTAACCGCCAATAACACTTGTATAAATTGTCTCCCACAGGGCTTTCTCCCTTGCGAGGACTGAATAATTTAATGTATTCCTGCTTCAGGCAGCAGGAGAATGCACACAGAAACCCCACCATGCTCAGGAAGGTCGTCTTTGGTGAGTGTGCCCCAGGGAACCGAACAAATGCACAACTCCAGCCAAAGCCTGGGAGCTGCATGTGGAAAACTACTGATGACCATGTATTAAACTCTCAGTTTTAGGCCTCAGGATCTTCACAACTTCAGAAAAAGTTGCAGTGAACCTGTGGAACACACTGGGTAGAAGTAAACTGATCATGAAGGGAGGGTAGAAAAGGGGAGGTGGACACACATCACTGCCCAGGCCAGCAGAATCTGACCTCTCTTGGCTTGCTGATGGTGTTGGGAGCTGTGCATGGAGCAGGGACATGCTGCTGTGCAATGCAGCACCTTTGGCATAGTGGTACTTGTCTCCTGTGAGCAGCAGAGCTGCTCTCCTGGGAAGCGAGGTGCTGGAGGAGGAGAAGGCAAGTGCCTGCCATAGTAGGACCATAACTTGCTTTCTCAAAGCCCCTGCAGCCCTGCACATTCAAGTGGTCCCAGCAAAACCCACCCTGTGACTCTTCCCTCTTCTACAAGGCACCTCTAATTCAGGATTTTTTTCATTGCTGACAGACTGACTGGGTTTCATACAACAAGCACACAGGGCTGTGTGCCTAGCTTATCAATACAGCTCGTTGAAGAGCTCTAGGCTTCTAATTTTTCCTTCCCCTTTAAGTATTTCAGTTTTATTACGGTTTCTAAGGGAAGAGAACCGTGGCAGGGAAGGCCACCGGGTGGTGCTCTTGGCACAGAAATGGGCAGACTGGGGCACTGCAGGGTGCTGCTCTCCGCACGGGAATTAGCTCCCAGTAAAGGTTTTTGCAGCAATAATTTGCGAATGAACTTTAACACGAACAGCTGTTCCTCTCCAGGATGCACAAAAGTCCCCTGACTTTGAAATTAGTCCAGAAAAAGTATTTTAAATATAGACATCTCCTTACAGTGTCTTCTGAAGGGAAAAAAAGACTTTAATGTGGTTGCAAAGACAGTTTTCTTTCCTTTTCCTATGGAGAATCCTTCTAAATTTCCCTGTTGGAAAACTCTGTTTTTTTCCTGGCATGGTTTCCCTGGTACAAACCATGCCTGTAGCAGTCACCCTTTGGCAGCAAATGACACCTTGTGATTTTTACAGTTTGAAGACTTAGCTGTTTTGGCCACTGTTTTGCCCTCACCTCCCGTTTCAGCTTTGTCTGTTTTAGAGATAAAATACAAGATTTGTTCCCATTGCGGAGATGAGCAGAACAGTTGTCAGTGATGTGCCATCTGACACTATCAGATACAAAGAAGGATCCAGAGAGAGGTGAACAGGGAAGAGTTTTGTAAGTCAGGTCCGTGAGTGATAAATAGATTGAGAATGGATGGAGATGCTGGAGATAGAATGTGTTAATTTGTTCTCTACCTTACTAAGCTCTGTGGGCTGTTTGCTTTCCTCTGAGTCAGAGCTGAGGAGGTTTGTCCCAGTGTTATGCTAAGGCTGACCTGTGCTGCTGGAGCTTAGATGCTGTGATCCTGAACCAGCCATTTCCAAACAGCTGAAATTACTGGGATAAGTGGGAGTCTGCTGAAAGTGGGGGCTGTTGCCAGGCAGAGTCTCAGAGCAGGACTTGGGATCTCAGCAACCTCCCTTTCCTCAACTTTTTTTCCGATGTTTTACTGCTGCTAGAAATAAATACTGAATTTTTATTGTACTCTGCTTCTGTAAGTTTCTGCACTCAGATTCCTCTGACAGCCTCCAGCATCCTCATGAAAAGGTGAGGCACCTGGCAGAGAAAAGGCCTTTGAGGTTCAGGTGGAGCAATTCTCTCCTTGCTGCAGAAGATGACAGCCCAGTACACAGTCACTAGCATTCATTTTGGGTATGGCATATGTGCTGTAACAGCATTGGCCTTTCCAAATTACTGTCTGGTATCATCTGTCACAATATAGAAGACCCTGGCCACCAGTGCTACTGTTGTAAGGGGTGATATTGAAAAAAACCCAAACCAGACACCAGAACGAAACACTGGAGTGTCTGTGTGCAGTCATCCTTTAATGGCTCATCACTTGTCTTAACTGATAAACAGCCAGTGTCTGACAGCAAATTCATTTCTTCCTTTATTTTTGTACTGTATTTGGGGAGCCTCAGGTATTTATATTTCCCTTGCAATGTCCAGTAAAACAATTGCAGCCCCCTCTGGTTCCTGATTCTTCAGGCCATGACAGGTATTCTGCTGGGTCATTTCAGCACAAGTTTTGAGACCTGATGTCTCAAGTTATGGATTTCAGCTGTTCCACTGTTGCTGCCACCCACAGCTACTGCGAGGCAGCACCGAGGCACTGACTGCAGGTGCTTGTCCCACACTGACTGTGGGAGCTGCACTCCTGAATCTGGGGTTTGAGCCTGTGGCAGAAATGGCCATCACTGAGACTTGATTTGCAAGTCTTGTCGAATTAACCTTGCAGTGTACAAAAGCATTCTGATGAGGAAGACTGTGATGACAATGAAGCTGTTCTTAGATTTGAGCCAGAGTACATGAGCTCTTTGAGCACTGATACACAAACAGCTCACCTGCTGATATCGCTGATTCCTCTTTACAAGTGTGCGTTGTGTAGAGATCCCTCACAGAAACCTCACGGATTTACAAATATACTTGCACTCTGTGTCAACCACCTTCACTGTTGATGTGTGATACACCAAGCTCTGCAACCATCCAAATGGAGGCCAAGCTCCTTAATACGCAGGAAAGCTTCTCATTTTAGAGACCATAAATTTCCATACATCATCTTTTTTGGCTTTTTTGTGCCCATTGTTTGGTACAAAGGTTTTGTTTTCCTCCACTAGCTCTCACTTGCTTATATTCTTACATCCTTCCTTCTTTAAGAGACAAAAAATATAAACCACAAACTTTCAGGTACTTGTAAAACAATTTGAAAATGTACCAGGGATCTGATTTCAAGTCTGTTGAAATAAATATAAAGTTTTATAATGGATGGAAATCAATTTTCATTCTTACTTGAACTGACCCTCCTTTAGGGCTGTCTTACTAAAAGGGGATAATAGGTCCTCTGAGGTTGTTTCCTTCTGTTATTTGAGCACAAAACTGGTGATGATTGATGTTAATTTAAAGAGCCCATGAGTATGGAAAGAGGGAAAAGACTAGGAAGGTAATAAGAAAGCGCTGTAATGTGGTGTGTGTGCTCGCAGTACTTCGTTCTGTCACAAGAGGTCTCTCTGTCGTCTTCCAAAGCTCGGGAGAAATGAATTTGCTAATAAAAAGTATGAGGCAGCTCCTCTGCAGACTATTATTATTTTTAAAAAAATTTTTTGATACATAAAATGGTGCCATACTGTGACAGGATACCTGTTGTACACCTCTCTTACCTTTTTTTTGGGGTAGACAATCCCTTTTAGCAACATATATTGTTAGAATTTTTGGATTTTAAAATCAAATGGAATTAAAAATGATCATGCTTGGGAAAGAAATCAGTTATGGGATCTACTAGATCCTGTTCTTCTTAGAGGAGATCAAGGCTTTCCAGTTCTTGAGTTTAAATGTACCCTTCAGTTTCAATGAAAAAAACTTAATTTTATATATTTTTCTTATTCCCAGAAACTTGAACTACCAAAATGACAGTGTTGCTGGCTCTGCAGCAGCTGAATCTAGTTTTGTTTGTAAACAGTTGCAAATATACTTCTTGTTCTGTCTGCGTGTCTCTTCCCCGGGCTTTGCTAATAGTTGTAGCATGTGCCCAGAAGCAGGACCCAAGACACTGAACCCTCAGCATTTCTGATGGAGGCCCCGCACCAGAAGGGGTGTGTTGTGGGAGTGAAGATGTCAGAGACAGCGATTTGTAACCTGAGGTGGACCATGAGCTGTAAGGCTTGTCTCAAAAATAAGGTCTAAGCAAGGGAAGAAAAAACTCTGTGAAGGTAACAAGTAGAATGGAAATTAACTTTCTTTACATTTTCTCTCCTCACCTGTAGGAAGCTGGAGCCCTTCCTGTGCTGGCAGTGCTTGGAGGATAGAGTCCTGTGGACACCTGACACGGGGGAGTGCTCATACCCCAGGCCCTTGGGGTGACCTGCTTACCCTGCCTGGGGTGGTCACTGTGCTGGCAGGGGGCTTTTCTCTGGGCTTGCACTGCTTTCTTTCTCTTCCCTGATGTGAGTTCTACAGCATCTTGTTGGTTTCCTTGGCCACTGCTGGATGTTTCTTGGTAAAAGGCACAAGATCTTGATATGTCTAAACGGGGTGTGGTCTGAGAAATCGTGTGTTGGACATTAAAAGCTGCCTCTGGAGGTGGGAGCCTGTGTGTTCACAGGTGAGGGATACACCAGTGTAGTAGTGGCATAAGTTAAAGGATATATGGGTACTGAAAAAATCATAATTGCACTGATTCAGTGTCATGGACACTGAATGGCCTGATTTGAGTTATTGGTAAGTGGTTTGCCTTAAAATAAATTTTCTGTCTAGAACGTACTTTTAATAAGAAATTCTGTTCTCAAGATGTTCTTGAAAGAGTTATGGAAGCTGTTTATGTGCATAGCTTGAAGAAAAAAGCTACATATGAAATATAGTTTGCTGTGCACATCTGGAGGCAAAAAAAGGTCAGAACTCTATGAAACTATGAAGAAAATATGTATTTGTCCTATAGGTGATGGGTACCTGGTCTGGATGTTCAGACCAAGAGCATAAGGGTGAATTTGCTAGACCTGCTGTGAGGATTTCATTTTAAAGTAGGTCATTGCAGCACCTGAAAGTTTGTTAGTAGCTACCAGGTGTCAGGCCACAACCCTGTGTCTGGAGCGAGTTTGGCAATTTGTTGAGCATTTGTGTGCATACATCACCTGTGAGCAGGTAGGTGGTCTGCTCTTTTTGTTCACCACTGAAAGGTGGATTTGATATCCTGCCTTATAGACCATGCATAGCATTCAGCTGGTTACAAGGAATACATTCTGAAGGGAAGAGTTTTGGAGAGACATTTTTTTTTTAATTCAAGTGCATCCAAGACTGTGGAGCTTTAGGCCTTAGCGTAATAGAGAATCCTGAGAATAAACAAATTTTGTTGCTGTCCATTACCCGGAGCCTGGTTACATCCTTGGAGAACACTGAGAAGCTTCAGAAGACAAACCAGAGATGACTCCACTTTCTCAACATCTCTCCCTGTCCCTGTGCCACCGGCATTGTTTTGAACTATGTTTCTCCTGCAGTTTGTTTCCTACATAAAACCCCCACCAAATTTTACTGATTCCCATCGTATTTCAAGTCTTGGTGGATACTCAATTGATACACTAGCCTATGTGTACAAATTTATCTCTTCCTTTTTTTTTTTTTATTTTTTTATTTTTTTAATGTTAGCTTTATAAATCTCCTGGGAAGAACCAACAAACAAACCCTAAAAAATGGTGAGTGTAACAAACTCACTGAAGGAAAAAAAAATCTCAACACATTTCTATGAGGGTTATCAGCCACAGTCACAAGTTTACAAGAATTCAAAACTTCAGGGTAGGATCATTGAATCTCTTTTATATACAGATGTTGTGGGGAAAAGAAAAGCCTGCCAAATAGTGTCTGATAGAGAATCAGCTGATTGCACATGTTTGGAATATGCCTTAGAGCAGTCTGTATTATCCAGGCATATTTGGGTTTGGGACTGCATCTGTCTTGCCTTGAATGGAGCATAAATGGCAATGTGGTTCTGCTTGAACCTCCAGAAACCCCTAAGGTTTATGTAGGCTTTAAAATTTGATCTCTGAGTATATCTGCTTCCGTTTGAAAAGGCACCTGAGTCTAAATGTCTAATCTGACTTCTTTCAGCTCTTAAAAAAATAATAAAACAAATTGGGTTTGAAAGGGAATCAAATACAGAATTAAAAAAAAAAATCATCTGGCTGGTTTCTGGTTTTGCTCTGTCCTATTTGCTAGATAAGCACTTAAATTCTGATGAGGTTGATTCATAAGATAAAGTTACAGTGTGTTATCCTGTATATAACTCTGATTATCCTTTATGAGATGGAATGCCAAAGTGTTAAACATAAAATATTTTTATATGGCATCTTTTCTCTCAAGGCACTCCATGAAGCACTGAAATGGTGCTTTAAACTTCCAGATGATAGGGATGATTACTGCTGGGTGAGTCATGTTTTCAGAGATGAGCAAAGGATTTGGGATTTGGAGCCATAAGTCTGATCCTCCTCTTGTGTTCTGCCCTACAGTCAGGAAAAATTCTGGTGTGTTGCAGGGAAAAACTGCTTGACTCAAATGTTTTAAAACAAATCAGGATCAAAGCACCTATTATGGACACCTAGTAAACCAACTATTGGAGAACATCAGTATTAGCAACACAACAGATAAACCATGGGTCTAGATACTTTCAAGATGTTAATTAGTGTCTATAAATGCCTATATTTCTTCTTATAACTAACCCTGCTAACTTTCTGGCAATGCTGGACTGAGGTTTGCCTGCTGCTGTTACCACTTGTCTCTCTCCTGCTGCAAATTTTCATGTGCCTTTCAATTTGATTCCAAGCCAATGCTTTTCCTCGGGTCTCTTGGGAATTACGAATCCATTCTATTTGATCAATCTGATAATTTTCTTAGGCAAACTGTCATTGTTAATTTTTTCCTAGTAATGTGAATTTTGAGGCAAGCACTCTCTCAGCACAGAGTTCTCAGAATTTTATTTCCAAGCACTGTTGGCTCCTACATCCCTCTCACATCATACCTTGTTATCCAGGTGCAGGTACCTCCATGCTGCTGTAATTTCTGCTTCCTCCCAGAATTGGAAGTAAAATAAGATCTGTTGATGGAGAATTTTAAAGCACCTGACTGGCCTAGACAAACCAAATCATGTCACTTTGTGAAACTGGGACTCAGGATCCCAAGGTGCTATTATTTTTTGAGGACTCTTCCAGCAAATAGCACCTTGAGTGAAAAATGCTGTGAGGTCTTCAGCATACTTGCAGGGTGTGCAGTTTCAGGTTTTACAGCCTCAGCTGCAAGACCATTCATCCATCCTACACATGGAATCCTAGAGCATCTTATAGAGGGGTGTAAAGAGGTGTGTTCCCCTCAGAAGAAGAACAGCTCATTCTGGCCAGAGTGCTGCCCCTGATGCTGCTGGTTTGTGGTTAGTAGAGTGATGTAGTGTCCACGTGCATTGTCCTATGGCTGGAGCTGGGGAAGGAGCCACCTCACTGCAAGCAATGACCCATGGAAACCTCTTGTGTTTTGGGTGGCAGAACAACTCATGGACACAGGGAGCTTTGCCCCACATCCCTCATGCTGGTGCCCAGATAGTGCATTAACTGTCCATGCAGCATATCCAGTGCAGCAAGGACCTGTCAGTGAGACGGCTTCCTTACAAAACCATGTGCTCAGGCACACAGGTATTACTGAACCCTGAGGAACAATCAGGTCCCCAGGCAGCAACACTGTTCTCATTACAATCACTCTCTTCTGCTGTATTTTTGAGAGAGAAGTTAGAATTTGCAGATTGTGTGTGCAGGTGTGCTTGTTTGCATTTTCATTTCAAGACAGTATGCAGGAAACTCTCCCTGCTCCAGGGTGAGGATGCGCTGCCAGAAACAGCACTGAGCTTTGCAACTTCTTGGGAATATGGAAACAAACAAAATGAGGAGCATAAAAAATGAATTTCCTTTGAAATTCAAATGTCAGGGAAATGAGGACATCTGATATGTGTCAGCTTGCCATGCAGAATAGTTTTCTGAGAGTATCCATGGGTCCTTGCCTGGAAATCTAATGTTTCTGCTCTAGAGAAATCACAAAAGATATCCATTAATAGACCCAGTATTGATAAAGCTATTTAGACACCAATTCAATAAACACTAGATCGTTCTAATGGGAGTATATGTTCCATTAATAAATATGCCTCAAACTCTTTAATTCCTGTGGCACAGGTCAGGTCTTCTAAGTTATCTATTTTTCTTGAAGCTGCTTAAAATTCTGTTTGTGCTTGAGTGAATCTTTCATTGAATTCAATGCCTGAGATAATGATAAGCTTTCTTAATATTTTTGCAATGAAACTATACTAAAATCATCCAGTTACTGTGGTTCAGAGAGCCAAGGCTATATTTATCCTCCAATAAACTACTCAGAGGTTATGTAGTTTTGGTAAGGCCCTTTCTTGATTTTCTTTCTCCTAATGTCTGTTTGGCGCTCGGAGGGAAGCTGCAGGGGATGAGAAACTTTTCCTGTCTCAGCATTTTACCATCCTGCCTTGGACCTGTGTCCTCTCCCTTGGTGGGAGCTCATTGTGCTTTGTCTTCCACCAGTTTTTCTCATTGCAGAGGGAAATGCACAGCTTTGCTTCTTTCTTAGGTAAAATGAAGCTGAAATCCTAGAGAGTGGTAAAGGGGTTGTTTTCCTCCAGCCCTAGCACCGCAGCTGTGCAGAGTCCTCATGTCCACCTCTTTCCCCCATGTCTTGCTCTCCTTCCACTGTGGGATTCATGGCATGTGACCAGCTTGTGCAGCCTTCTGGGGGTGCACTTTAGTTGCAGCGATGCAGGCAGGGGTGCCACCTACTGTTAACGACCCTTCTTGGAAAATACAAACAACTCACTGGCTAACTCTCTCGTATAGCAAAACCCCATTGAAAATTTACGTGGATGTGGAGAAGGAATATTAATTTATGAGATGCAGATTAAGCCAGAAAGCAGACAATATGTTTTCTCTAGATTAAACAGGTGAGAACCTGTATGTCTACCTCAAACCTGAGCTGAGCCTAAACATGGGCTTGGTGGAGTGACTGAGCAGTTGAGGTATTTACCAGCCTTTTTGCTGCTAAGTTGCTTTGCAACCCCCAGCTGAAGTTAATAGTAATTAAGAGCCTAATACAGAAGCTGATTGAAATCGATGATGTTTTCTTAACAGAGAGATCCTTTCAGAAGACTGTATCTACTTTTTTTCTCACCAGTAGCCCAGCAGAAGTAGGGTGTGTGTTTGCATGGTCTCTTGCATAGAGATGTTACCTCTGGGATGCCTGGTATCTTCCTGACCAGAGCAAGAGCCATCTCTGCCCATCTGTCAACAATTTAGGCCTGTGATTCCTACACGGTTTTTATCAACCCATGAATTTTGCTAATAGGTAAGAAAAGTCCACATAGACAAAACAGATTTCTTGACATGGGGATTAATACTAAAATTTATTGCTACACAATAAGAATTAAGGGAACATTTATATATACAATAACTCTAACTAGTTTTCTTATAATAACAAACTTATATATTTACAAATACCACCCCTCCTTCTTTTCTTCAAAAACAGTCTAGAGGAAGAAGGAGAAGAAAAAGTCTTTAAGGTAACAGTTCCAAATCACTGCAGCTCCAAAGTCTCTCTCTCTCTCCCCATCGGAATGTAGGGGAGTCTGTCTCCCACTTCCAGCCGCTTGTCTACAGCTACTGAGGGTTTACCATGGGCTTTGAGGGAAACACTCGTATCACCACGTTGTCACCATGGAGTATAGGGCTCCGTGGAGGTTCCTTCCACGAGGAGTTTTGGGGAGTTTCTTAAGAGTTACCACCCCTCCCTGGGTCACAGGGGTTCTGGGGTTTTTTTGGCTCAGTCTATACCAAAGAACGTTCTCCGATGCTATGCTCTGCTGCTCCAAGTAGTTTCTTCTTTTGCTTTCTGGAATTCTTCTGACTTTCTGCTTTTGGCCAAATGCCCAATCTTGGCTCTTGGCCGTGGTCGGTTACTCTAATTCACCACCGCTACCCCACTTGCAGTGAAAGGGGTCATCCTGCTGTCACACCCGGTCCAAAACTGCACCGGGCCCCCCAGTATTGGGGGCTTAGTGTTAGGCACAGCCCTTGGACTAAGGTCCGAGGTCATGAGGGGCTCGGCCCCCCAATGGAGAGTTCATCAGCTTCTTTATCATTTTGTGGCTGTAATTCCTCTGCAGTTTGTTGCATGTGGCTTGTAGGTGATTTAGTTTTGGCTTCAAGCCATCCCTGCCCTCCCTGGACCAGGCTAGGCCCCAGGAGGGCTGCACGCCCAGGCCCAGCTGGGCCGGGGTGTGCCGCCACGTTAACTCCTTAATTTCTTCCTCACGACACGTTTCTTTTCCGGTTTGTTAAATATGTGATTTGTAGAGGTGTCAAAAAGGTCTTTGATTGGCTACTTGGCCGGAATTGCACCTGGAGTTAACCATTTTCTACCCCAAAACTGGGGGGATGGGCTAAACCACGACACCATCTTTCTGCTTTGAAGACCTAAACAAGCTTGCCTTGTGGCTTAGTTCCTTTAATGCAGGCTGGGACATTTTGCAGAGCAGTGATAACGTGCTTTCCCTGAGGCTGAAGTCAGAATGTGCTGGCATCCCAGACTCACTATATCCTTCGGGGGCTGCTAAAGAATCTTAAGCTGATCTACCTAGTTAAAAAAAATGAAAAAGCGCTCCCATTGTATCTGTGCTATACGGGGAAAAGTGGGTCTGAGAGCAGGGTGGAGTAGATTATTCGCTGGCTCTATTTCCAGCTCAAAGTATGCATTTTGTGAGTAGGAACCTGAGGTTAGGCTACTCCCATACCTGGTGAGGTTTAGTGACTTTGGCCAATTTTTCCCTTCATTGGGACTGTTTTGCAGGTGGGTGAAAGCAGTACGATCCCCATTTCTTACCAGGGCAGAGGTAAGCAAAGCCTAAAGTCCTCAGTAAAGGGAGTGGCAGAGCCAGAGATAAAACCCAGGAGTCAGACCTGCAGGACCAGAGAAGCATCCCTGCGATGGAGGCTCCTGTAAATCTGCCAGATCTCTGCCTCCTAGGATGTTCAGCCACTGCGAACACATTGTGTGCTCTTCTGTCTGCAAGGGGGCCAGTATGCTGCCCATGGGCAGAACAATTTAACTATTAGTGAAATCTGTATGTGATGGGTAGCTTACTTGCTCTGTTAAAATGAGTACTCGCAGCACATACAATGACTTGAATTTTGACCTTGGTATAAATGACAATTTATTACAATGTGTGTAATTTTTGAGAGTGTATCTGAGCTGGGAATTCTCCTTCATGATTGCTTCTCCTGGGATACAGGGATTTTCAGCATATTCTTTTCATGGCAGTCGATACCCTATTAAGGTGATGACAAACCTTAGTGACTATAATTTAACACTGAGTCTGAAGTGAGGTAACCAATTTTCTTGCCTAATGATACAATCAATAGGCACAGAAATGGTGCAAGGGCAAGTCTGTTTTTCTGCTTGCTGCTGGCAAGGCAAGCAGCAATGTAGCTTAATGAATTACATGAACTGCCTGTTGTGTGACTTGAGAGTCATTAAAGATTTAACAAAAATAAATCACATCTCTCTTGGGAAAGCCACCAAAGTGTTTTGGAGGGCAGAGCAGTGTCTCCAATCAATTGTCACTGGCCAAATACTGTGTTGCACTTCTTATGATATTTGTAAGACAGATGTGTATATAGATATATATATTCCTATCAATTTTGTTGTTAGTGAGAGACCTGCAGGAAACTCTCACCTGGATTTCTCAATGTCGACAATCTTCCCTGTAGTAGCCAAGCTAAGAGCCAGGGCTTTTACTGTGTTTGGGGGTTGTTCCTGTTCATTTGAAAGCATTAGCAACACACAAGAAACTACAGAAAAGATAAAAACAGCCTTTTAATCCATTTCTCTGCTAAATTGGCAGGAGAAAATGGTGTTTCCTCCCTGTCCAAACCACACTGGTCATAGCCACCATAATTTGGGAGGACCTTACCCACAGCAGCTTAGAACTTTTAGTGATGCTAGTGACGTTCTTCACTCCTATAATTTTATCACCCATTTTATCAGACCAGCCTTGCCAATTAATTAATGCGTCCACTTGCCATTGATGTCACTTCTATGTCCAGGGAAGTGTGTGAGCTCAGAGCACTTGCAACTCCCACAATAACACACCATGACAGCTGCAGTCCCTCTGACCTATGCAGAGTAAAATCCAGTTTTCTGCTTTTGTCCTTGTCAAAATTAAGTCAGTGGAGAGGCAGATAAGCTTTTGAGGATGCCAGGAAAAGCCCAGGCCTTTGACACTGAGTTGCCCTGTCCTCTCATGAATGATGCTCTCAGCAAGACCGGTTCTGATGTGTTGGTTAAAAGCCAGGCTGTGCTGACTACACTGAGTGCTTGCACTGTTTTGAAACATCTGCTGAGTAAACTTAAATTAAACCAGCTTAAGCAGGTCCAGCTGTTTATCCTGGGAGTTACAACAGTGCAATTAGCCTGATCTGAGCTGGATTTGGGCACATTGATTCAGACTCTCTGTGGCAGAGTGTGTCTGAGTTTCTATCTATTTTGTCTCAGTTCAAAGCAGAAACATGCTGGTGAAACACTGCTATTGCCTATCTCCTCCAGGGTCATAAAAAAACTTCAGTTAACTTTTTGGAGCATTGGTTACAATTGCCTTTATCTAACCAAAATGGAAGGTTGGTTGTAGCATCAATCGTGCTGCTGCCCTTGTCTTCCTAAAGCGAACAGGCACCTGACCAGCCAATCCTCCTGAGATACTGACTACTGAGTTAGACTCTGTCTGGCTGAAAACCAACAGCAGGGAAAGAATAATGTCAAAAACATGTGAGTATTAGCAAGAAAAAGCAGTACTGCTTAAGTATCAGACCTCCACAAAAGACGAGGTGAAAATAATTGGAAAGATTCCATGTTTTGTTCCTTCCAGACAAAGTTGGGGGTCTTAACAATGAATGAAGCCAAACACTTGTCTGGGGTGCAAACAATCACCGGCAGTCTGCTTTGCACCTCTTCCTAATCTCCTCTGTGGTTCCCTGCTAGCTATTGTGCTAGCCTCCCCTCCCGTCTGGATAAAGCTTGATTGAGCCTGCAGCTATTTTTATACCACTCCCTCGAGGTACCCAGTCGGAAACTGCCTGCTTGCCTCGTGTTAATGGAAGTCAGGCCCAATTATATGCATGTGGGGGATAAGTTGTTTCCTCTTACTCATAATGAATCCTGACCTTTCCCAGGATCTGTCTTGTCTGTTTATTCAATAACATGCTACCCATCACGCTAAAGAGAGAAATGGAAAAATCCCCAGCCCAGCACAATGGCAGCCATCTGCCGCCTGTTCAAGCAGCTAAGGATGATAAAGCACAGGTATGAAGAAAGGAAGCATGACTGTGCAAGTGGGCAAGTCTGACCCTTTGGCAGAAGGAGCATTTCGTCTCCAGTATTGGATTGAAATGTGCCAGAGAGAGCTCTCACAATCAGCCTGGAGAAGCGGCAGTGGGCAGGGGGTGCTGGTGCTTTTGTTCTGCTCACACTGGTCTATCTCTGTAGAGACCCATCTCTGTGACGAGAAGAGCCCAGACTTCTAGGCCAGTGTAACATGGTTGTGGGTGGGGATTTGTGTCTGGGGGCTGCAGTGCCAACAGGGGAACCTGATTTCTGCAGAATGGTTTTGCAAGAGAAGTGTCATAGGAATTCAAAAGTTGTGCTCTTGGGTAGGATGCGAGTGTGTAAACCACACAGGCTCTTTTGAAAATTTTACCCTCTAGCCTTTGTCTGTGGTAGATTTAAGCCCAGTTTTTCTCTTGTTGTTTTAATCCCTGTGTGTGTATGTGTATGTTAGTGAGTGAAGATGAGGCAGCTGCCAGCTGCTAAATTACTAGAACAAAGGCAAGTTTTCTAAAGCGTTTTATATAACATTTGTTCCCTTTCATTTGATGAATGATTCATTAATGTCTCTATTTGAGATAATTATTACAAAGGCTATAACCTTTTTAATTATTTGAACGAACACAAAACATTACAAGGAAAAATTCTGGAAGGACCTAATTCATGTCCAGTAAAAGAGGTGCTGTTCTCAGCAAGCTGTCTGTGTGTGCATTAAACAGCATCATTGTATTTACCACATGGGCTACAGAGCAACAACATCTCCCTACGTGTTTGTTTAAGAAGCCAATGCATTTTTACTGATGGTTAGAAAAAATCTGCAGTCATTGTTTTCCTTGGCTGCTCCTGCCTCTGCCAGGCACAACTCCTAACAAACCAATGCAGTTAAACCACCGGGCAGGTCCACGGCCTGTTCCAATGTGTGTATGGTTTCTGTAGTTTCTCCCTTTCTTGCTCTCCAGCCCCAGCAGTAAAAGTTTGCCCTGTGGAAGGCAGTGATGATGTGTTATCCTCCAAAAAACTGTGAGGAGGGAGCTGGCACAGCCCTGCAGTCTGTAGTGGGGAGTGAAAAGGTACTGACCAGACACAGGAGAGACAAGAGGGGAGGAAAAATGGGTCAAGGAAGAAGAGTAAAGTAGCTCTGGTAGTTGAATGTGCTGCGGCCCCGGGGCAGCCCCCCCTGCCCTGGGTGCAGCATGGTGCATGCAAAGTTCTTGAGGTTCAAGACTGGTCCAGTGATGCTACCCATGGCCAAAAAGCCATAACCCGCTAAAGGAGGATGGTTTGCTCTACTTGTAATATCTACATTCAGCAAGATTCTGCTCTGTTAAATATGAGCTGGGCCACTTTCCTGTTCCCTCGCAGGAATCCCAGGGAAAGCACAGAAACTTGCTTCAAACACAGTGTTCCCTAGAGTGAACCTAGGGATATTTCCTGACAGTTCAGTTTTAATTTTGCTGTTGATATTAATGGTTAGGAGTGCTTTGAAACATTGGCGTCCTAGCCAGTTAGAAAAATGTGAGATGACGGCATCACTGTTCAAAACCTTAATTGAGGATAGTGGTTTCTAAGCTGCTGCACAATTTCATTCATTTGAAATATTTTCTCTTCCTTTCCAATGATTTTCTCAGTTAGTATGAGTCTTGATTCATATATTGGAAGATAAGAAGGGCCATTAGATTGTCAAAAATAAGATCAATTTTAATGAAATATTCCTTGAAAATACTATTTTTGAGTCCTAAAGCCTCAGGATAGCAACATCATTTTTCCAAAATCAGAATTTCCAGAATTTTCTCAGGTAAACCTTAAGTCCAACAGGTTGCTTTTATCACTTCATAGAAAGCTCTGTTGCTAAACTGTCAGTAACAGATAGTTCAATCAGAGTTTGGCATGAAAATTAGTTATTCGGCGTGTTGCTTGTAAAATTGCCTCAAAACTGTGCAATAATAACAGATAGACATGTTACTGATACAATATCCCCTTAGAAGATCTGCAGGTGATTTTAACAATTTATGAATGGAAACTTGGTGTTAAATGTAATCTGGCTGCATTCTGTGTCATGAAAACTATGGGGAATAGTACTGTCTCGTTTGAAGGGCGTGCTCTGCACTAGGAATGAGTTACTGCAGGCAGCTGAGAGCCAAGGAATCAGGACTCTGGGGTTTTAATAGCAGATGTACCACTGATCTGTCGTGTAAACACCAAACAAGGTAATTGCACTCATGTATCAGCAATGCTTAAGGTTGGCAGCGTGTGGTTCTTCCCTGAATGATGGGGAGCGGTTCTCCTGAAATAAACCTGGCGGTTCCCTGGGGGTGGATGGAGGCAGTGGGCTGCATGGAGGGCAGAGTGTGATGGCACTATCCATCCAGCTGCAATGAAAAGGGCACTGTCACCTGTTGACAAACTCCCTGGGTAAAACTTCACAGGCAGGATTAATGTTCCCAGGGATTAGCCGTGGGAGCACTGGGTGTTTGCTCAGGCATGGCAGTAGCTCTGAAGGGATCAGGTCCAAGAAAATACCTTCCTCTTTTGCCTTCTTAAGCATGATAGTTGTGTCACTCTGACAGCAATCGTATTTTCCTGATGCAATGGGATGCAGTGGGGAGGAGAAAGGGCACAACCCACTTTGTGAAAGGATTCTGTAACGCAGCCCTACCCTGCCATCTCTTCTGCTTATTTTCCTTCCTTTTTTTTTTTTTTTGACAGAACAGCAGTTATTGAAAGTACATTATTAAAAAATAGGTATTTGTTGTACATTTTTTTCCCTGATGGATTGAAATGTTCCATGTATGTCTTTCAGTACCTTTTATTTACTCAAAAAATGGAGCAACTGAAAGTTAAAATCATGCCCATGCACTTCTTTTTTCCAGACTGAAATGTTTCAGCCTAAACTCAAAGCATTTCTGGAATACTGCTCTTTGCTACATTACAGCTGTCATAGCTCCAAACTCCTCTCCAGCACCACAGTGGTTCTCTGTCTCCCAAAGCTGCTATGTAATTGCTATGATCTCAAGTCCCTCTAGACCAGCAAGAGATACTGTAGGGAATCTTGGGAGCCAGCACAGGCTCTGACAGAAAAATGCAAGGCATCCAAAACTCAACTTCTCCTGTGCATCGTGTGGCATTTCAGTTGGTGGTTTAGAAAACCACAAAACCAAACGCTCCTTTGTCCCCCTAACCTTGATTTGAATACATGCCTTTTTTTAAACATTTTATTATAGTGGACGCTTGCCCCTTCCACACAACCCAACACTTTCCAGATGTGTGGTCTGGGATTCCCTGTGTGGGAAGAACGTGAAAGTCACAGTAATGTTGATGGGCAAGGTTGCTTCAGTGCGAGATGTCAGGAGCTCGGCTTGCAACTGGTGATGTGAAGGGTTAAATCCCAGCCTCCCCTATACGTGGCACTAGCAAACTCTTTAAAACAATGAGGACTGCTGGGGAGGTGCTCCAGTTACTGCTGGTGACAGGAAGATTTCAGGAGATGGAGAATCCCCAAGCAACAGTCCAACATGACGGCTGAGTACCTCGTGTGTTTCACCCTTGCCTTGGGGATTGACACACACATGGATTACATACATACCTTGCTTGCAGTCAAGCCTCTGTGGGACTGTGAAGCTATAGGAGGTTGGTGAACAGTGGTCTTTTAGTTTCCAGGGTGAGGTGCGAGCCTTGGTGCTGTGGCATTCACTTGGGCTTCCCAAATAGCTGTCCCAGGCAGCTGCTACCATGTGCCTCCACTGCTCTAGCAGCCCTCACAGAGGTTATTTGTCTTCCAGCTGTGTTTTTGTCAACATGTGTGCATCACCAATCAGAACCATGTGTCTTAAAGGTTTAGTTTGGCTGCTCACTTCACCTCTCTCTTTTCTTTTTGTGGATTTGCCAGTGAAGGGTACCAAAGTGAGAGAGCAAGTTCTGACAGGAGATGGGGGTCGAAATATATTCAATTAAAGGAATATTTAAAGGATTCGTCTCTGAGGACAATCTATAAAAACAGCTCTCAAGGTGCTTACTGATGTGAGGTTTTTTGAAGGATATGTGTCCTTTGAACATTTGCCCTATTTAATTAGGCAAAGTCACACTATTGACTGTTAAGTTCAACGGTAGGCAGAGTCAATTAGTGACTAGTCCCAGCAGGTTGGGAAGTGAAATCACACGTGAAAGCATAAAGGCATCTGGTTGTCAGTGAGGTAACTGAATCTCTGACAGAAATGATAGTTTTCTTAGTATTTTGCAATAATGCCAGATTTGTGTGAGCTTTGAAATGGACAAACTATCATTTCTTAGACATGTTCATGAAGAGATGTAGATAGTGCAACACATTTCTTTTTTTACATTCTGAGGGGCTTTTTTTAGCTTGGTGGCCTTTTTTGTGGTTTGTGGGGTTTTTTGTTGTGCTTTGTGGGTTTTTTTGTTATGTTTTGTTCATTTAAGCTTTGAGGGGTTTTTTTGTTAGTGGGTTTGTTGTTTTATCTCAGCTCTATGACTGTGGTTTTATATGGAGGTACTAGTGGAGAACTACCTCAATTAAGCCATAAAAACATGCTTGTAGTACTTTGCATTTGCCAAAGGATGACCAAGATACTAGGAAAAAATGGGCAATGATTATCTTCCAGCTTGATTCAATATAATTTTTCTGTGGTGAAGGCTCTGGAAAGCTCTACAGAAGGAATAAGGTCCCCACCCACTTGGCAAAAGGGGAGGTTTGGAGACATCTTAGTGTTTTTGCAGTCTGTACTTTTTTGTATTTATCAGAACTGGATTTTTAATTGAAAAAGTAATTCTTCACTTAGTTTTGGAGCAAGCAAATAAAGAAATGGATTGGTTTTCTATGAGGAACTGTGAGTAAAAATTATGTTTGTAGATTTCTTCAAGCATAAAATTGAAGGACAGCACATATAAGATGCAAACTGCCAGCTGTTATTTTGATTCCCTCTTTGCGCTGTTGGAAAGCTGGGAAGTTCTGCCACTGCTTGTCCACAGGACAGGATTAGAAATGGATGAACCACCATGCCTACACTGAGAACGACTGTAAGCTGAGAATTAGGAATTCTAAAATTTTCAAGTCTTAAAAAGAGGTGTTGGTTTTTTTTTTTTTTGACAGTTGTGTTGCCTTTTTTCCCCTTTCTGTAACATGTGAATGGATAGGAGAAAAGTTTGGGAAATAGAACAAATATCTTAGATGTAGGGAGTTTCTTGTCTCCACTTTTGTCAGAGCACAGTTAAGCCTGAGGAACTGGAACCATTTTCTTGAGGTTAGGCAGAGCAATTTCTATCTTTCTATCCCTTTTCATGTGAGATAGATAAGAAGGAACTAAGCAACCTTCCAACCTACTCCTCAGATACAGGGAAGGATTCATTTTGATCTGTTGTAATATTGGGGGGTTGACCCTGTATTGTTCTCCGCTTGACAAATGGCCCAAGTGTGGGAATGAGAATTGGGACAGTCCAAGTTTGTTCTTAGCTCTTTCAGGAGTGGAAATCAGATAAACCCATGTGATATTTTCATGCCTCTGTAAAATCGGGAAAGATATGTTATTTAGAATGAATAAAGATAATTTGTTAATATCTGAAAAGCAGTTTGAGTTCTCTAGACACAAAGGTTTGCAGGAAATGTAAGCAAAGTAGAAAAGCAACACTATGGCACTTCAGTGAAGTCTTTCTTTCTCCCATTCTATCAGCTTGCTTTGCTCTAAAATGCCAGTGGAATGTATAGTATTCTAGCAGCTTTAAGCCCGAGTAAAGTTTTTAACTAGGCTAAGTCACCCTTGCAATTGGCCTGTTTTCTGTGGTCAGTGAGAAACAGTGATGTGTGGTACGGACTGATGTGTGGTTGGCGGCCCTAGGCAAAGAAAAGCTTTCTAGAATAGTCAAAAAGTTTTCTGGCTCATTATTTCTTGGCTGAAATGAATGGAAGTGACACGTTAGTGACAGGACTAACACAGAACGTCCCTGCCCACGTCCAAAATCATTTCTGCTTCCTAGCCCTGGTCCTGGTCAGTTTTCACAGACTTTGCTAAAACTGGAAGTTTGTGAGATAGAGAGGGAAAGGAATAAAAGCCTCACTTGACTCATCTGCTCACCCAAATGCTGAACGTGGCTCTGTGCCTTGCAGGAGGGTGACAGATGCAGCTCTCTGTAATGGCTCTGCACCGGCAAGTGTAGTGTGTGTGCTTTGATACTCCCTGTCAACAGCTCAGTAAATCATCTGTGGGGACATCATTGGGGATCTGTGAACTGGTTTGCTAGCACTGGGGAAATAAAGCTGAAACAGCATGCAGACAGTGCCCTGATTTGCAGACAGCTCCTCTCTGGGCCAAGGACACCTCTACAAGGAGATGGTTTCTCTTCTGTCTAATGACTCTTACCTATAAAAGCACCAGTCCTTAGTAGCATTCATTGTTCAGATCCTGACATTTGTTGCTATCCCTGTGATGCAGCAAACCTCATGACCTTTTTCTACATACTTGTGTCCTGAGCAAAGACAGAATGCACCAACACCTTCAGCTCAAGCTGTGTCTACATCTGTATGTGCTTGCAGTGTTTTCTGTGACTCCTCTGTCAGACCTGCTCCAAAGCTAACAAGAGTAATTGTGAAGTTTTTCTTCAATGAAGGGAAACACTGACTCAGTTTTCTCAGTCTTGTCTCACACAGCAATGTATGAAATAGAGCTCCAAACCTGAAAATTAAGGTTTTAAGGGCATATCCCTATTAGAAGAGGCAGGTCCAGTGAAGGGAGAAGGTTCACATAAAAGGGTTATTCTTGATGGTACAATCCTGTCTCTCCCCTGTTACTCATGGATCACATGATATGCAATTATTTTTGCCATTTGGAAGCTGAGATTCACTTTGACTTTTTTTTTTTTTCATTCTCTCTTTTGGCTAAGCCCATCTGAGACAGTGACACACAGTGAACATCCTAACTTTTGATCACATTTCCTCCAAACCAAGGTCTGCTGCAGGATAGTTGCATTTTTTGAGCATTTTCTGTCAGGTCTGGTTTCCCATTTTCACACTGACTGGTTATGCTGAATATATGAAGGTCAAGATACTCCCCTGTAGTCTGGTGTATAGGCAGTCTTTTTAACCTTTGCTTTGTGTCAAGACTTGAAGATGAATAAAATCATCTTCCATAAACAAGTACTTTTAGAAACATCCTCACACCATTTAAATCTACATGAATGTGTAACCGCACTGAGGACCTAGTGCATGTATAGACAAGAAATTGTACTATTGATGAATTAGATATACAGAAAATCTGCATGTGCAGATCAAATGCTCTGATTAAAAATTCACTGATTTAATTCTGGTGACACCAAGGCTACCTGAAGAGGTAAGATTGTGCTGAGAATAAAATGATGCTAAATGGTGGCTAGACAATTCAGGGAAATATCAAACTATGCCCTGTTTGGTTGTTTGTTTTTTTTTTTTTTCATGTGTGTTCCTGACCATCTCCTGAGGGCATTGTTAGATTCAGGATATTATGTTAGCAAGACTTTTCCTCTAACCCAGTGTCTCTGTTCTTCTACTTTAAATAGCTTCAACATAGTTGTTTGTGCTTCTTGTTTAAAGAAGAGTTACAGAGTGTGAGCAGTCTTGGGCAAACAAAATGTGTCTGTTGCTCAAGTGCACAGTTGCATTTTTGTATTAAATCACCTCAAACAGAGTGGGTGAATTTTTTTCCTCTTTAAAAGTAAAAGGGATGCACCTTCGAAGAACACTCTGGCAGGAATACATAAAAGAAGTGGCATGAACTGCAGCATGGAGATGACTGTCAGCTATGAAGGGTGACCAGACCACTACCTTAACATAGGTGTCTAAATTTTAAATCATAAAATCAAGGAGAGAGGATTCCTTTTTGTGGTGACATTTGTCAGCTGCTCACTTTTAATGACAGGTGAAGATCCAGCACTGGTCCAAGATCTAAGCTGTATCAATGCTGTAGTGTACAAGTAAAAAGTATGCCACTCAAATTACAGTTATCCTGGGTGGATCTGGGAAGTATTTCTGGTCAGTTCTTGCACTGTGTCAAGTATTGCTCTTGCCCCAAGGTTAAAATTTGCTGAACCAAAATAATGTGTCCTTGGATATATCTCATCTGTGATACCATCTAGTGAGAGGTTGATACTTGTTTATTACCTTCTGGGAAATTGCTTGGGCTAATTTATAGGGGGAGCTTTGCTGGATGGGTAAGCATGCAATCCCATCAGTCTCAGTGTGGAGGGGGAGGATTAAAAACCAGCTTCATCTGCCATGACAAAACTGCTCTCTGACATCTGGGCCATTAAAATAAATGACAGGTTTTACTGCGGTGTCCATCTCTTGGAGGGACATTGACAATTTGCTGCTTAAAACCCAAGTCACAGCAGAGCACTTAGGTGACAACTGAGACCTTGGCAACAGCAGCCAATATTGGTAAAATACAACACAAACACGATAGGAAAGGTGGAAAANTAAATTTTAAGGGGGGCAAGAGCAATAGTTGCATAGTTGCTGCGTGGGAAAGCAACGTGTCTTCTCTTCTAGAAAGGCTGGTACTAAAATGTACTAAAACCCAAGTCACAGCAGAGCACTTAGGTGACAACTGAGACCTTGGCAACAGCAGCCAATATTGGTAAAATACAACACAAACACGATAGGAAAGGTGGAAAATGTCATACAGACATGCCTTGTTGGGGTAGTAATGCTTCCTTCTCTGTTATGCTCCAGGGACAGAATCTTTTTGCTTATTGTGTGTTAAAGACAGAAGGTACCAACTCTGATTCTGTTTTTATTTATCCCTGACAAACATGATTTATGAATTAGAATACTTGTTTCATTACCGAAAGGATCTATCTGCTCAGTGCCCTGACACAATGGTTTCCTTCTAAGATTTTCTGCCATGCATTTCCTAGCCCTATTTGTACACTGTCTTGTCAGCTCAATAAATCATTACAGATAAGTAAATCCTTCTCTTAACCTTTGGGGTTCACAGTATTGCTAACGTTTTCTGAACATTTTAGTACCAGCCTTTCTAGAAGAGAAGACACGTTGCTTTCCCGCGCAGCACAATAAATACAAAAGCACACTTGTTCCCTTTTTAGATCAAATTGGTAATTTTTTAACTCTTTGCATTGCTTGCATGCGAAGTTTTAAAGTGCTCCATCAAAGCTTTGAAACAACTTTTGAAGTTCATATGTGCATCATCATATTTGGGTATTTTGTCACTGAATACACGTATTGAACATCGCATTAAGCTTTTTAGCATTTTCACAAATTGCAAAAAAAAGAGGAAAAAAGAGTCTGTATTTGTACAGCCTTTGAACTCCACTTTCTGCTAGAAAGTAATTTGGTGTACAGTAACATGACATTCTAATTGCTTTAACTTTATCATAGTTCTTTCGCCATATTGAAGAAAAGTTACAGGTCTGTAACATGATTCAATTACTTTGACTTAGAATGAGAAAGTAAAGCCTGGAGCTCAATGGAGATTCATACAGAATGAAAATGGGGGCCAAACTGGATGGTAGCAAAATTGTAGCAGGAATGAAAATATTCTATTTAGAAAAAAAAAATCAAGAAAGAAACGTCATGTTGTCTAAATAACCTTTTCAATATTTCTCAAAGAAAAATTATATTTTGGAATTCAAAGGAATTTTTTTCTTATGAAGTGATTGAATGTTCAAACAGTGTCATGATAGAAAGATTCTGGTTCCTTAGCTCAGTGAAAGTTAGGAACAACTTTCCTCATCTGTCCAGAAAAGAGATAACTTCATTTAATTTTATCCCTGTGACCATTTAGCAAACATGCAAGAGAAATATCTCTTGCGCACCTTTCACGGAGATGTCCCAGCCCCTCTCTTCTAAGTTTCACATCTCCTTTGATGTCTGTGAGTAGCCAGCTAACTGAGCTGTGACAAGTCTGTGACACGAATTTACTCATGGAGACAAAAACAAGTCAGGAATACAGACATTCCTTTAAGCGTTAGTGCAGTATCAGAAAACCAGTCATGAGTGTATCCCTGAAGTAACATGAAGTAAGACCTGAGGTATGTTGATTTACCCCTTCCCCTCTGTTAGGGTTTCTTTTGCAGCTTTCTAGGCTCAGACAGCCCACACAGAGATGTACTGATGCAGCATTTTCCATTACAGCAGGAAGTCCTTTCTAGTGGAGATTTTGGGGGACAGGACAGCTGCATAGCTAACCAGGGGCCAGATTCTGCCATGCTTTGGAGTTTCGAGGACTTACACTGAAGTGATTGAATTCATTTCCCTGGCTTGCTCCAGTAACAAGGTACCACACACTGCGAGCAGAGGTCACCCATAATGAGAGCAGTTGCTATAATTAGCTGTCATCATTCTGAAATACAAGCACTAAAAAAAGCTCTCCCGGTAGGTGTTTTTTTTTTCCTCTTTTCTCCTCTTTTTGGAGTCACCCTTTCCGATGAATAGGCCTTGCCTGAAATATGTCAAAAGACTGTCAAGGTATGTTTCACAAGGTAATGCAGCAGGTCTCTGATTGTAGTAGACTTTTCAACCTGGTGCATTTTTTAAGATTGTGACCCATCATCTTATCTTTTCTCTTTCAAGTTCTCTCATCCATATTTAATGTTCCCAAGAGCTTCACCAGTATCCAATTTTCTCAGCATGTCTTGGTCTAAATAGGTATATCATGTAGCTGCTATTCACAGGAGTTTTATTCTATTTCCTGGATTTCTAGTGCTGGGTGTGTTAATATTTACATCTAGGAGCAAAACTTACCCAGTGGTGTCCACAGAGGTTACAGGAATGATGTTTGATATACCCCTGTTCTACTAATCTAATTGGCTTATGTTGAGCAATGAAAGTAAAATATGCAATGCTCATATCTTAGAGATAATTTATAATGAAGGATGAATACACTTCCAAATAAGAAAAAATGTAGATGTCTGATGCCTCGTTGCATAGGCATCAGTCTGTTCCAGGAGCTCATTGAACTCTGGGGTGTGCAGAAGCTCCTCAGACTGTGATAATGTTATTGTCTGTCTACAGGGAGGAAATAAGCATTGGGTGTTTGAGGTATTTGAAAAGTGTTAGACCCCAACTTGATGCTATGGTTCCTGATTGTCAGACCACTAGCTGGAGCAAATAAGATATTTGACTCTATGCCCTGTATCTTTGAGTAGTAAGTACGCATTTAATTTTCTGGTGCTGGATGAGATGAACCTCCATTGGAAACACAGATACTTACAAACCTTAATGATATTGCAGCAGCCAGAATTCCAAATACAGCGTAAAAAATGTTGTTTACAAGGAAGAGCAATCCATTCTACCCTTACCCATAACTAGTTATTGCTTGTACTTTCCAGTTGAAACGGAAAGATAAAATGAATGACAACAGGATCTGACTTTGTAAACTCTAACGCATGAAGATATCTGCATGTGAGTCCTCCTACTGATTTTTACTGGGGAAAAAAAAACAGAAACAAAGATGAAAACACAAAATGAAAAATGATATAAGGCAGAAGTTAATCTGGAGAAGCATTAAATCAATGACATACTGTGAAAAGTTACTGCCTACCTCTTTCATTGTCCAAGGACAAATAAGAAATAGATATCTGTTCTTCTGCACTATCTAGGAAGGTCGAATGTGCTCAAGTTTGTGGTTGTGCCAGTTACAGAGGTTGCTTACCAGTAACAGAGGCATCTGGGAGATTCCAGTGGAGTAAAAGATGGGAATAAAGCTACTCTGTGGAGGTGGGTACCAGGATGTTAGACAGTGAGACTTGGACTCCCCTTCACAGCTGGATGGAAAGAGGATGAAAGGAAGAGCTGGCAAAGCAGACTTCCTGGTGTACAGTGTACGTGCCTGATTGTCCCTGTGTTTGGGAATGTGGACTATTTAACTTCTTGCTAGACACTGTCCACTTCTTTCCACTGGATAACAAACCAGGTTAAGATCTGGTTTGTAGTGCCAAAGACTTGAATGAGAGAATTGCATGCTAGTACCAAGTAAAAGCAAATTAAAAACAACCACCATTTAACTTACAACGATGTTTTTGGCTAGTATATTGTTCTGTTGTTGGTGTCCTAGATGTCTATTAAAAAGTAAGATAAATTGCTCTCTAGAAATACTGAACTCAAAACTATTACATTGTCTGAACTGCATTACTAGTAGCACTCCAGTTAATTACTAACATGACAATACTTGTAATGAAGCTGATCATACATACACTTTAATAACTATTATAAAGTCTGCTACTGCAACTCTAGGCACACTGTGCTTGTACTGGAGCTTTTGAATAAGGTTAAAGATTATTCGAGTCATTTGTAGCAGACATTTTGTACTAGCTGCAGAGGGATTTCTAATGAACTGTTTCCTGATGAGACTTGAAGGCTTCTAGCAAACAGAACATGACACACTCACAGACATAATTTTAAAACTCCTCAAAACTTTTTTGTCATCTGAGCAATGGAGAGCACTGCTCTGATAGTGTATTCTTTATTCCTCTCCTAAGTGAATCTTATGGTACTCATTTCATCTTACTCCAAAACCTCAATCTTTTTTTTTTTTTTTTT
>VXAY01007337.1:664969-731078 GCA_013399855.1 Oxyruncus cristatus
ATGTATGAATGAATCAGTCAAGGAAAGCACCAGAAATGGATCTTGGGTCAAGCACATGCTCTGACTGTTTTGGTACCATCAACATGTGTTGTGGTATTGTGAATAGCTTATGCTTTCCCACCAATGCATCCTAATCCACTGCTTGACTGACTTGAATTCCTGCTCTCCACCCTCTATTGAAGCTGTCAGTAGGACTCCTCTTTACCGTTCGTAGATTTTTTTCACTGGCAAAGTCTAAAGTTCAAGATTCCCTTTTGTTTTGTAATGATAGCAAGAACCACTTGGATGACTGGGCTGTAGAACCAGAAGAGTTTGTGACAGTGTGTGACAACTCAGACAGGACATTGGCTGCTGCTCTAACAACACCTGAGACTCTGTTTCACCCCTCCAGCCTGACTGTGTGGACTTACATAGCATTTCTGTTTCACTTACTCCTACCAGAGATCCAAAGTCAGATGTATTTCTCTCAAATGCAAAAACATTTGAAACCCCTGGGAGACCAACTCAGGGGACCAGCTTGTTCACTGAACAAGGGCCATCGAGAGGAACCATTAAGACAACATGACAACAGCACTCCATGGAACCAAAATCCAGCAAAGATGGTGGAGAAACAAGGATAAAAGATAAGTTTCCATATTACTTGTCTTTCTACTTTCTGTTCCCAAATTCTATGTTAATACAGAAGAAGAAACAGTAATGTCAATGTGGAGAAAACTCCAGATTTCCTTCTGTTCCAGTGAGTACTCAAGCCTGTTTTCTACAAAACACTTATTTTATGCTCTAATAATGGAGCAAATACGGCTACATTAGTGTGGTCCTTTGCCTGTGTGAAACAGTCCTGTCAAGATCAGCTCAGGACCATATAATTTTAATTTTGAGCTGGGCATGGATGTACTGAACTTGGGATGAAATTAGGAGATCAGCATCATGCTGTTTCATTACACTGTAAGGCCATTGAAATGGGCTCTGGCTCCCAGCTGTAGCAGTTACAGGCTGTAGTCTCCCTTAATGCCCTTGCTTGACTAGAGCTTGGCCCTGATTTAAGCAAGGCAAGGTGCTGCCATTAATGCAGCTGCCTACTGATGTTGATGACATGAGTAGTTTATTCAGCCAATGGTATTCAGAGTGGCACTGATGTTTGATTTGCTCTCAGCACCCCATCCATCCCCTGAGCAATGCATAAGCAATGCTTAGACACTTAGTAAATTTAGAGTTGTTGGGACTTTTTGTACAACTTCATTTGTTTTGGTGGCTCACAGAAAAAATGTGCTTTCTTCCTACTGACAAAACAACTACTCTGTTTTTGTCTCTTGAACCTATTTGGGAAGGGGAAAGGGCAGGGTAGGATTGCATTCTTAGGCAGAGGTACACAGGCCACATGAGAAAGACAGAAACCAGCTTAGTGGACCCTATAGATGTTTGTCCTAAGGCCACAGGGTTGTGAGGTAACACTTCTAGAAGGTTTGAAAATACATCTCTTGATGAATTTACTTCAAGATGATATAGAATTTTCTAAAAGCTGAAGAATGGAAATAGTTGGAACCAGCTGTAGAGCTGTAGCTTACTGAGCAAGGAAAAAGGGATCAGAGCATGAGTGCCTTTCCTATGTCTTGAAAGGGAGCTGAAATGGATCCTCTGTTTTAGGATGAAGCCTCACAAGTGACAGCTTTGCACTAGAGATACTCTTCTTTCCCTGCCTCTTTCTTTCTTCATGTGTTTTCCTTTTTTTGGAGTTAGAGATGAACTGAAGAACAATATGAGGTCCCAGACAAATCTGTGGGCAAGACAGCACCTGCACACCAGCCTGCCATGCCACTCCCGGAGCTGATGGCTGTGCCATCTGCTCAGCTGCCCTCTGACAACCCATCTTGCTCGTCACGCTCATCCTCCCTGCTGTTTGGTGGCCTCACAGCTGTGCTGCATCAGCCCCACTCTCACCACCAGTTCCCCAACAGATGTTCTCTTTCCAGTTTGTTAGCTGCGGCTGGGAAAGGTCACCAGCATGGTAAAGCAGGGAGAGAGAGAAGTGTTGTCATCTCCGAGAGCTATCTGTTGCCTCTCTTCTGTACAGGGTCTGGCCAGCCAGGACAATGGGGAAAGCTGGCATATAGGATCAGGCAGCCAATCTAAAAAAGTTCCTTTTTCTGCCTTGAGATGAATATGGGTTACCTAAGGTCTAGGAGGCAAATGCATTGTTGGTACAGGCACTGGGATTGCTGTGAATAAAGAGGTTTGTCGATTTCCTTGCATGTGCCAAAGCAAACAATTGAATCATTGCTCATCCTCAATTCTCAGCTCTCCTGCCCTTTCAGTGCATATTTTGTAGGTTCCCCAAGTAGCCCACCTTCTTCAGGTATCTAGGTTGATGGGATGGCACCACATCACAGCCTGGCTGCAAGTGCCTCCCATCACAAAGGTTTACCCTCTTCAGTTTGGTCCCTATGGTGATAAGGCTGTGTTTAACACCCTAGAGGATGTGTCCCTCTACCTACAAATTCTTTGCCAACATCAAGCATATCTGACACCGGTGTATTTGTCTCAAAGATCAAAATGTCCCGCAAAGTTTATGAAAGTGCCCATGTGGAGGAGAACAGTGCATCTGCAGAGGAGAGGCAGTAAGGCTGTGCTACACAGGCATCAACGAGTCACTAAGGTAAAGAGACACTGGAAACACTGTTCATGGGAATTACTTGTAGTGTGGAATCATTGCCCTTTAGGCAAGAGGGGAAATTTCCTAATGACATGCTTATTTTCTTCTGCATTTATTTATAGTCTAGCAGTTATTTTTGTTTTGGTGTTTCAAAGTGACAAAGAGGAAAGCACACATTTTCAGTTTGAAACCAAACACTAAAGGCAAAGCAAGCATGTAATACAGCCCTTGCACAACTCTCTGCAAGGCAAGTTTGGTTTAATGGAGCATTCAAGCTGTGTTTGGCATCTCTTATCTAAACACAGGAGGTCTACAAAGGAGCCCACTGACTAAGATATCACTGGGATCAACTTGAATTAAAAAGCTTGTCAGTAGCCCTTACTTGCATCTGTCATCTGACCATTCACCAGTTTTAGTTTTTCTGTAAAATATAAAGGGGTTTACTACATTGTGGGTTAACATCTTTTTGACCTCTCGGGTCATCAAATTTCGCTACTGGCACCTTCAGACTTTACAGATGAACCAGAGAATATACGAGGCTCTGATGGCTGGTCCTACAGAGCAGTCACACATTAAATAAAAGATTAATGTGGGTTCCCATAATCTGTATCAACATACAAGAATGTAAAACTGGCTTTCTCTCTGAGTGCTTTTGTGCTTTGTGCATTATGATCTGTCATCAGTTTATCTGTCTACCAGATCTACCCTCATGGGACATTCAGCTCCCTGGGCCTCCTCCCTGCTGTACTCCCGCTCTCTGACCAAGCACTGATTCTCAGGCTGTACTGTGTGGGCTTATGTCTGCCATGAAATTGCAAGCACTTGGGACCAGCACCAGGATACTAAGGCGAGGACAGAGGAGGAGAGCGTGACAGAAGGTTGTGTTTCACTCCTGGCACCAGTGGCAGATGTGCTGTGCCTCCAGTGACACATTT
Source organism: Oxyruncus cristatus (assembly GCA_013399855.1). Classification (NCBI taxonomy): domain Eukaryota; kingdom Metazoa; phylum Chordata; class Aves; order Passeriformes; family Cotingidae; genus Oxyruncus; species Oxyruncus cristatus. The sequence goes on from VXAY01007337.1 coordinate 668,555, forward strand.
TCTCCCTTACCTTGCTGGGGAGACACAGTGCAGTGGGTGCTCAGTGTCTCTGAGAAGGCTGATATGGCTCCAGGGACATCTGATCCAGCTGGGGCTCAGCATCCGTGGGAAAAGTGAGAGCAATGGGGAAGCGAACTATGACTCCAGCAGTGCTCTGTAGCAGCTCAAAAGCAGCAAATTTTTTCACACACTTGCGGACACAATGTGTTCTTTTCCTTTTTCTAATTGTAAAACAAACATAAAAACAAACAAATAGTGGGGATTTTACTGTTTCCCGGTTCAACAAATTCCCATTTTCCAGTGGAAGCATATGTAATTCCTAGAATTTTCATCCAGCTGTGCTGCTGTCTGCTATTTCCAATTTCCTTTCTGTGATGTGGTGGTGTACCCCGCAGATGTGCTCTCAGCCACTCCTTAATGTAGGTGAGTATATCTCACTGTAAATTAGCCAGACTTTTTGTAATTTGTCTTTTGAGAATGATCTGTAGTCTTTTTATATGTGGCTCTTGGCTGCGAAACTCTCTTAAATCTTTGTCAAGTAGGTTATAATGAGGAGAATACATTTTTATTCAGCATGGACCTTCTGACTGCAGCACCCAGTTATCTCTTAGCCTCCAATGTTCCTGCTGTACATTGAGCTGTCAATCATCAAATGACCTGAAGAGAAAAGGGTAGACAAAGAAGCTGAGGAAAATTCTGGTACTTGAGTGAAAATAGTTACATTTAGCTAAGAGACTTCTAATAAAGAATACTGCAAAATGTGCTTAATGGCAAACTAAATCGGCAGTATATGCTTAATTTGGATTTAGTAAACCTGATGTTTATTCAAATGATGAATGAGATGAAAAATTCACATGCACCTACACCCTTATCCATCATTCAACCTTAGTGTCCCCTTAGCCATTCTGGCTGTTGTGGTGCTTCCTGGAGAACAGCCAGTGCATGTGTGTTGTGCACATCTGCTCAGGGGTCTGGGCACCAGCGTTGCCTTCACCTCAAGATGTTGCAGGTACAGGAGGAACCAAAGGGGATGTGCAGAAGTTTACAGCAATGAGATTATTCATTGGTGGTGATCAGTTGGTGGCTACTGAGGGCTGCAGCTACCAAAGTCAGCTGAGGGCTGCTACATGCTGGTGGACACTGGGGCTTTGACAAAAGCATGAGGCAGACAGATGCTTACTGAGATGATGGGAGTCAGCATGGATGTGCCTGTTTCTGACAGAACACAGATTTTTAGAGGTATTGTAACTGGACTGCATTTCCAAACACCACTCTAAAAGCAGTCTTATTTCCAAGTCCTCCAAGAAGGTCTTCTGCAGGACTAATTTTGACCAGCGAGTGAGGCAAGTGTGAGGTGTTGAAACATCACTAAATAGATTGTTGGTTTTGGCTCAGGTAGCGGTCAAGGTGTCCTACTGCTAGTATGAAGGGTCATCCCACAGCTTTTGTGTCCATTGGGAACTGCATTGAAGCAACTGTATGTCTGTGAAGATGAGCTGAACACAGAGCACTTCAGACCCTGTCTTGTGATGGATGCTCATTTCCTGAGCATCTACAGGAGTCAAAGAACTTCTGCATCCCCCACACAAGACCTGTGTTAAAATTACCCTCTGTCATCTAAACCAACCTGATGCCCTCTTGTTAGGCTCTAGAAATAACTTGAAGTCCACAGCTGCTCAGTGAAAAGGAAGATCAGTAGCTTCAGTCTCCAGGTTTCTCGGTAAGGTACACCAGTAAGACTTACTTTACTCTTCTCAAAGTGTCATATAAAATGTTTCTCACTCACGTGCAATATTTGTTACAGAACTTACTGTTTGTACATATGTCAGTAACCCTTCAGATTCCCCAAACTGAAATACATCTTGTTTTTCTGAAAATGTATGCTCTTTCCAGTACCCTATTTTAGAACTGCATCTGAAGGTTCAGGGCTAGGAAATCTGATTTCTGTGTTTGAGAAATCACTGAAACAAGTGACGTGAAAGTGAATATATTATTTCAAGGGCATGAAAACAGGGAAGGAAAATATTAGCTCACATTTTGAATCTTGTAGAGCAGTCCGCCTGTGGTTTCCTTCTCTGTTCTCATGTACCTGACTCATCTGTAAGTACAAAGTTAATTACTGGCTTTATATGGACAAGCCTCAGATCAATCTCTCTGTTCCAGACCCATCTGGTTGTGTCCAAATGAAATCTCATCCTCTCTGCCTGGCATTTCTCCTTGATGTGTCATCCCCAGCTCCAGTTCAAGAAAGCTAAAACTCAGCTGTTCATCCTTCATCACAACTCTTAGCTGTTAATCAACAATCTCTCCCTCTTTTGGGGCAGATCTGCTGTTTGGTAGGTTGCCCATTTCTTGTATTTTTCCAAACATTTTGAAGTTTCTGCTTTTCCTTTGCTTCTTCACATTTGTGAAATACTCCTTAAGCATCCAGAAAAGTGATCTTTATTCTTCTGTTGAATCTCCCAATAGAACTCACTTCTACTGGGAGGTCAAAAAATCCCTCAAAAAATGCAAGCACATCATGAATACCTAAAGTTACTTGTGCTTGCTTTCCTAAGCTGAGGCTCAAATTTTTCAGATTTTTTTCTGAAATTTGCTTGTATTGCTATTGGAGCAAGAAGCTGGCACTTGCAAAAGCAGGCGTGATTTGAAATGGAGAACAGTCCCATGATTTTTGCTATAAATTCGGAAGAAGAGACTTAATTTTTCCGCCAAAGATCTCCCATGGCAAGAGTCTGACGGCACAAAATCAGAGTGGACAAAACACCAGCCCCCCATTTGAAATCAGTCCTTCAGACCCCTGCATTTAGCTGTGATGTGGCATCCTTCTCTGACTGGGCAAGTGAGCTCTGCAGTTGTATGAGATCTGTGTCGCGTGCCTCTGAATTTGTATGTTTTTTCCTTGTATGGAGCTTTGTGGCTACAGCTACAATTTGCAAAGATCAGTGTTTTCTAATTCACTAATTTGCTTGTTGCTGTTGCCATGGTGCTTTTATTTGGCAGGCAGGGAGCACTCCTAACAAGTGCTCTGAAGTCAGGCTGGAAATAATTTCTCCTTTGTCTTTGTTTCCTTTCCTTGCCCCTCCAGTGGGGAGGTGGGAAAGGAGCCAGCCAGGGGTATTTCTTTCAGTTTGATGGGAAGTAACCAAAGCTGGAAAAGGGGCACTCCTGCTCTCACCAACACACGCTGTCCCCCATCCTACAACAAGCATATCCTGGGGCAAGGAGGAGGGTGAACTTTCCTGCACTGACCCAATCCTCATGACCTCTGGTGATGAAGGGGGAAGGCACAGCAGAGGTGGCAAGAAACATGTCAATGAGGCATGGCAGAAAGCTGTGACGTTGATCTGCAAAGCAAAAAGGTGTCCCTCTGAGCACAGATCCAGGGCAGGAGGCAGACACAAACTCTTGCCACCAAAGTGTGTCTGTGTGTTTTTCGGGTATGAGGTGGTTCCCCATGAGTCTGTGGAAGGGTAGTTAGACAATCTGGTTAAGAAACCTGTTTCCTTACTACTCTTGATGTTAGAGCATTTACCCTTTGCAAAGCTTATTTTGCTAAAATGTGTACTAAAATACCTTTTTGCACATCAACCCTGATTTTTCCAATTACAGAACTAAATAAGGTGTAATGCTGTCATACTATCAGAACTAAAGTACCCACTGGTAAACATACTACAACAGCTCCAAATCCATGTGCTTTCATGCTGATCAGTGTGTGTATTTTTCCTTAAGTAATATTTGCTCTGTTTCAACCCTTTTCCCTTTCTTCTAAATCTGCCATTACCATTCATTTTTTTCAATCAATCTTCTGAATTAATTTCTGTAGTACACTGCCACAGCATCCTGGCTCCCAAAACCTCAAATGTGGGCAGAGTCTGACCATATACTTCATTGTGGCAGGAAAGCCGTACAGCAGAAAAGGACAGCAGGACCAGGGAAGTGATTGTTCCCTTGTACTTGACACTGGTGAAGCCACACCTTGAGTCCTGTGTCCAGTTCTGGGCCCCTCACTACAAGAAAGACATTGAGGTGCTGGAGCATGTCCAGAGAAGGTCAACAAAGCTGGGGAAGGAGAAAAAGTGTGATGAGTCACAGCTGAGGGAGCTGAGGTTGTTTAGCCTGGAGTAAAGTAGCCTCAGGGGGGACCTCACTGCTCTCTGAAAATACTTGAAAGAGTTGTAGCAAGGTGAGGGTCTGTCTCTTCTTCCAAGTAACAATCAACAGTACAAGAGAACATGGAACTTGAGGAAGTGGCTCAAGTTGCACCAGGATGAGATCGGATATTAGGAAAAAATTCTTCACTGAAAGGGTGATCAGGCATTGGAACAAGCTGCCCAGGGAAATGGTAGAATCACCATCCTTGAAAGCGTTCAAAAACGTCTAAATGTGGTACTGAACGTAGGGACATGTTTTAGGTGTGGACTTGGCAGAGCTGGGTTAATGGTTGGGCTTGATGATCTTAGAGGTCGTCTCTGACCTTAATGCTTCTGAATAATCTTAATAATCTCTTGAATACATGTTGCTGCATGCTGTCATCACCCTGAATTCATAGCTGGTTGATCAAATTTCTGTCCAGGTTCACATCCAAAGCAACTTGAACTAACTTTGTCAGTGGATTTTGTGAAATGGTATTAGACGTTATGCAAAACTGTTGAATGTCATAGTTGTCCTTTTGCTATCTTTCATACAATTTTTTTGTGTCCCTTTGGGTCTATTCTCCTCAGTATTACATTTGCCTGGTGTCTTCTTTCCTTTCCTTCCTTCCATTTTTCTGAGACCTGCCTTGTGGTTATTGTAAGTGTAGGATTCTCTCCCCCTCCCTTCTGCATCCCTCACTTGTTTTAAAACAGTGAAATGATAACAGTTTTGTTATGCTTCAACATATTTACTTGGTTAATAAATATATTATGAGAAACTATTAAATACACAGTACATATTGCTAAGTCAGCACCACATCTTGTAACACAATCCCTAATTATGTAAATAATCACCCCACAAATAGTCCCTTTGGATTCAACAGGACAAAGCAGGACTTCATATTAAACATTCAAAACTGGGTCCAATGCATAACATAACGAGACTATATTATGGTAATGATGCCTACCAAGGTAAAAATAGGAGAGGCAGATGGTAGAGGAGAGAAAAATGTTGAATATTTATCCCATTAACAGTGTGAACCAATTTGAGTAGTAAAATGAGGGTAGGGAGAGACAGCATTGCACATCCTTTTCCTTGGGGGATCAGTTTCAGGTTTTCTTGGCCATTAATGGTCATTAATTGAAATAGCAGCAGGAACTCTGCTTCTATCATGAATAATACCACATGAATGTTTACTGTATATAGGCACCTATTTTCATTTTATTTCCTGTGATCAAATATCTATTCCAATCCTGCATACTTATCACTATTAAAACCCCCAAATGAACAGTGCAGGTAACCAAAGCCTCACATCAAGAAGCTGGCAGTATAGCTGGCAGTATAGCTGACAGAAATATGTATTTCTTTTGCAAATTTGATTTTATTGATAGCAATTTCCATTCTGCAGCTCCCTACAGAATTCTTTTGGGTGATGGAGAAGGGCCAGAGAATGACAACTCTTTTCAGAGTTTTCTCTTTAAGATTTCATTCTAATGGGATTTGTGAAGTTATGTGATCCTCGGTTAATTTGCTGGGTTTGCCAGTGTCACTCTGCAAGCAATGTGGTCTGTCGTCTAGCCAAGGTAATTAGCTTTATGTAGAGGGAATGAATATGAAACTTTGAAATCCAAGCTCTAAGCAAAGTGCAGGATCAGTGTGAAAAGGAGCAGTGGGGATATATTATTTCTCTGGACTGTATTACTTCAGACAGCATTGAATAAATGGACTGATAGTGAGAAACACAGGACTGAAATTGGGGTAGCCTCATGGTCTCCAGAGCTCAGATGGAACAGAGCAAGCATCTTGCCTTGTTTTCTTTCTATTTTTTGTGACCTCTCGAGTTCTTGGTTCTTCTTTCAGACAAAATTCTGTTATCCCTTTTAAGGTGAGTCTTTCCCCTATGGTTATTGAAGGGCTTCATTGCCCTGTGTTGTAAAACAGGGAAGGTCTAGCCTCTTCTGGTTTCTGCCCACCATTCCTGGTCCGTTCTTCCCTTTCACCAAGCCAAGTGGCTGCACTGTGGCAGAAGGTATCTCACAGCTTCAGGCAGAGCAAGTTTCAAGTTTCCCTTTCCTATTGGACCTGCCTGGCTTCCTCTATAGAGGTTGGCTCAAGGACCATCAGGTGCAAGACCTGTTAAACTGAGGATGTTCAACACAACGCAGTGGCTTAAATCCAACAGCCACAATGCTTGAGAAGAGTTGATGTGAAAGTTTTACCAGGATTTTGTCTGAGCTCCAGAATGTGAAACTGAAAGGGAGGACAGCTAATAGGTTTTAGAAGCATTACAACAATAATTAGAAATACTAGAAACCCTGTGCAAAATAAATGAATTGACACTATAACAAAGGTTGTTTTTTAATCAAACAGCTTAAACTATGTTTAAAAGTATATTTAAAAATATATCATATAGCAAAAGGTGTAAATCTAATAATTGTATAAGTACCATAAATAACTTCCAGTTCTTGGAAGCTGATCAGTTTCCTTAAGTGAAGTATTCATATCTTATTTCAGGGAAATAAAGGTTTCCATCTTTTTTTATCCCTTGCTCTGTAAGCCAGACTTTCTTCTCATTTCTGCAGATGCTAGTCTACTGCAGTCAAAAAGAGTGTATTTTATTCAGAGGTATGAAATAGTTGTATTAAATGCACTTGATGTTAAATGGAAACTTCTGCCATGCCCAATCTGTCTCCATTAGTTTACACTCTCCTCTCTATGGTGAAATAATTTCTTGACTGCACGTAGACTGTAAATATCTAATATATTCTGCATTAATTTATATTTCCAGTGATCTCACTTGTTTCCAAAAGCATTTTAGGGAAAACAGGGATGCAATTGGACCTACAGTTTGATTGTGACTGAGTGACTCAAAGTGATCAAATTTTACAATACCAAACGTCTGTTCAAGGGAAGTGGCCAATCAGCCCAAAAGTAGTCCTTGCCTGACACTTTGCATGGCAAGATTAATCTTAGAGCAGACATTTCTTTTTTCTTCATCATCTAAAGACTTATGTGCTTTCTCTGAAGAAGAAACCAATAGTGTTGTGCTGCACAGAAGGGTATGAAGTTTGGCTTCCTGAGAGGGTCTGGGAAACTGGAGACTGGGAAGATTTAAGGTGAGTTGCTGGTTTTGAATTTTGTTTCAATGTCGTGGTCATTTGAGACATCACTTTATCACCCTTGCTTTTTTAATTTCCTCTAGTCTCCCTCTCTTTCTCTTACACAAAAGCAAACGAAAAGGGTCACAAAGGGCCATGGCTCAGTTTCTCAGTGAGGCGGGTTGGATTAACAGGAGAAATGAAAAAGCTCTGTGCCCTTCGTAAACAGCTGAAAATTAAATCACACGTGTTCTTGATTTTCAATAGCCAAACTTGAAATGATAGATTTCCATCATGCCTGGTTTGTTTATCAGAGCACAGGACACAATGTTTGGAGGTCATGTTGCAAACAGACTTTGCCTTGAAACTGATGCATATCACACACTCGATACTTCTTTACAGTGGAGAGATGGAAAATCAGCATTTGAATTGAAGAATGTCTTGTATTTCAAGTAACCCTACCCTGCAAAGAGATTTTTCTCTGTATTTCAACAGTGTGCAGGGCTGATTATTATTACTGAAGGCTGCCAAGACAGTTAAGTGTTCATGGATGTGCACCTGCTTGTCAGAATTAAAGAAGAGGACAGTGTTCAGCTTTCATTTTTTTAGCCTTGTGTTATGGCTCACAGTGACAGGGATGTGATATTTGGAGTCATAAAGTAAGAAGGTGCCAGCAACAGGTCGCTAGGAATGGGAGATCATGCTGCTGACAGATCTTATGAACAAATTTAAGCAAGATTTGATGAGAGATGCAAATATCTATTAAAGGTCCACGTACAACCAGTGGCATGAACCGAGAACAAAAAGAAAATTCGTATGTTATTCTTAAGTTCCCAAATTCATTGTTTACCTGCCAGCATGCTAAATGTTTATTTGTCATTTGTATGCACACATGTGATAGAACACACAGGTGGAAGCCTATATGATCATGGTCCAAGTGATATTAGTCCAGGGTCTCTAAGTCCTGTGAATAAAGCAGACTAAATATATTTTCTGCCTTTTTTGTTGTTGTTGTTGTTGTTGCCCCATGAAATAACCTCTAACAGCAGTGGGCTAATTTGTGCTATCTCCCACGAAGGACAGTGAAGTGTATTTATGGGTAGAAAAGAACTCATAGTCTGACCTTCCTTCCCTGGGTTTGTCAGAGCTTCGTTGTCTGCAACATTCATTCTTCCCACCTTTCAGGAGTGAAGAACGAAGTGCTGTTTGTTGTTCAGCAAGGAGGCTCCTTGCTGATGTCATGGTTCACAACAGTTATGTCTGTAGACTAGCGAGGCAGAATTTTTGCCCCATTTGCCCAAATGAAGATAGATCCCAACTACTAAGGAAAGACAAGTTAATTATGTGATGATAATTTTTTAATGTATTTGGAAACATCTCCATTAATTGAAACATCAGTGTAGATACTGCAAACTGGGTTAATGTGATAAGGGAGATACAAGACATGATAAGCATGGTAACTCACAATGATCTTGTTTCCAGTCATGTTTCAAAGATTTCTGTCACTGTGAACCTGAAAGGAAACATCTATCCTTTCCAAGGCTTTGGATAGAGGTCTTGTCATGATGTCAGAAATGTGTGGGTGTTTCAGGGAACCAACACAATCCAAAGGACAGACATTAAAACACGTTTTTAACTATGTGGGACCTGCTTCCCTACTCCCATATGTTTAGTAGATCAATATTAGCTCCTCTACAGTCAATAGACCTCACTGATGTAAAACTGCTGTGTGCATGTTCTTAATGATTCATAGTTTTGAAGCCCGGCCAGTTCTATAATTCAACCCTCGCAAAGGCAAACAACCTCCTGCCAATCTGCCCTTTCTTCTCTCATCCTGTTATTTGTTAGGCGTCTGTAGCCCATTAGCTGGCTCACTATGGTATTAATATGTGATATAATTATTCATCGCCAGATCTGCTGATAAGAAATCAAATGCTCTGGTAAACAACTGACTGCTTTTTTTCCATGACATCAACAACAAAGTCAAATGGGGTACTGGAAAAAGGATAGTTCCTAGGACCATATTAAAAGATTACACAGTTATGTAAAACAGGAGAAAAGCTGCTTTCAAAGCACCAATGAGGAATTTTCTGTGTCATTTCCAGCAGACACACACTACCATGTCTTCTGCTCCCACCGGGGATATATAAACTCTTATGGCCAATCACTATGTGCCAGGTCTGGTCACCAAGGGAACCTGCCTGATCCCACCATCTTCTCCTCCATAAAACCAGTGTCTCAGGATATGGGAGAGCACAAATGACTGTTGGATTAATTTCTGGTACTTCCCCTGAATGCTGGTCTTGCAAGTGCTTGCTGCCACTCACCAGCTAGGAGAGGGGGTTTTGGGGAAGAACAATTTTTCATATTACAGGACAGGCTGAGCTGGTGTCTTTTGGCACACAGGGCTGCTTCTCAGTGCTGCTTGCTCATGTGCCAGTCATGGTATGGATGCAATCCCCAGAATTAGAATATGTTAGCCTGGAGAAGAGGAGGCTCAGGGGAGACCTCATCACTCTCTACAGCTACCTGAGAGGAGGTTGTAGCCAGGTGGGAGTTGGTCTCTTCTCCCAGGCAACTATCAGTAAGACAAGAGGGCATGGCCTTAAGCTCTTCCAGAGGAGGTTTAGGTTGGTTATTAGGAAGAAATTCTTTACAGAGAGGGTAATCAGCCATTGGAATGGGCTGCCCGGGGAAGTGGTGGATTCTCCATCCCTAAAGATTTTTAAGATGAGACTGGATGCGGCACTTAGTGCCATAGTCTAGTAACCACAGCGGTGTTGGATCAAGGGTTGGACTTGATGATCTCAGAGTCCTTTCCAACCCGGCTGATTCTATGATTCTATGTGTATTTTACAATATATGTGTGTTTTACATTAGACATGTTTTACATTATTGTGATTTCTCCACCTTTATTAGGGTTGCTCTGCACTGAAACCCATGTGACATCAAACCTTTCCCCTCCTCCTCTACCCTTCCCAGTGACTGGCTGACTATTAACCAGATTCAAGGCTTAGATTAACTGTGATTAGAGAATTGAAAACTCTGGCTAATACTGAAAAAAATTGAGCAGCACTTCTTGAAAAAATAAGTGCCATTTTTAATGCTTAAAATAATTTCCACTCCTTGTTCCTGGATAGGAGAATTGTTCCTTTTTGTTTCTTTGAAGTATACTAAATAACTTAGTGCAAAGATACTTATAATGAAGCACCTCTCAGAGACTTTCAGTGATTCATTCCCAATTTATGTTTCAGACTAATAATAATAATTTTCAATGGTAGTTCAGAGAGGTTAAGTTCTGATGTGACCCTTACACTTGTCTCCCACATTTCTGGGGTTATTCCCGGTCTTGCAGTGTTACTGCTTTCTTGAGGCTAGTAGATTCAGTTCAGGATGAAGAGTGTTTTCCAAGTCATCTCTTTCTCTAACTGAGACTCTACCATTCTTCTGGCATCTTGTCCAAACAGTCAGCTACCCTTGCTCCTCAAAACATGGGTCTGAACTTTTTTCATTCATATTTGAGTTCCTCGTGCTTTTAATGTCTTTCTTGGATGAAAAAACTTGTCACTGGCCTTGGCCTTGCTCTCTGAAAGCAATAACACCAGGTGAACAAATTAATCAGTAATCATCAGTTCAATGAGCTTCTGCATGACTGAATGTCATTTTTGATATGTCTGGCATAATTTTTATGCCTTTTCCAGCACTAGGTTTTTTGGGACTTAAATTGTAACTAGTTCTGTAGCTGGTGTTCAGCTTATATGTGTTGCCTGCACAGATAACACCATCTCCCTTACAGCACGTCACATACTTGTTTTTTAAATGTCTTAGGATCTTTTTTAAAATCCCTGGAGCATCCTGCTGAAGCTTCTTTTGTGCTGAGTGGGAAACCTGTAGAGCTCATATTCTTTTCGGTGAGTTTCAGGATATGACTGTCCTGATCAGAAGGTCTATGGTTCCTCTCTCTTAGATAAAAAAATGTCTCTGTTCATCCATCGGGGAGAGATCTTGAGCCTGTGGGCACAGAACACATCAGGTTTTGAATGGGTCATCATTACAGGTAATTCACCTCTTTGTGAATATCTTTTGCCATGACTTTCCAAAATGATCTCGGCTGTATTTGCCGAACATAAAACGGGAACTTCAGCATCAACATTGACAGTTTTTAATACAATTTCTGTTGATCTGAAAACTCCTTTCTTCCCATTCTGACAGTCCTAGATCTTTCACTGGTATCTTCAGTGCAGAACATAAAAAAAATGAAAATTAAAGACACTAAGGAGAAATCTAGAATCAGTGTTTATGTGTTGCAATTTGTTCCATGTTAATTTCTATTGGTTTATAGTTTTCCCTTGTTTTTAGTATCAGCAAGTACATCCTTTATTGGAGAATCAGAGAATGTGTTTAGCAAGGGATTGCCTTTACATTGTTACACTAGAGTTCCTCCATAGACAGACACAGGAATTTGGTGGTGTCTTTGGGGTAGCATACTTTTTCTCCAGAATGTTTCGTCTCAAACAGAAGTGACTTGGAAGCTCATTGTCCTCTACTGACAATCTGTACAGCACCACTCTCATCTTCTCAGGTGTAACATCTACTTAGGTGGATATACATGAACTTCACTGGATAGTATGTTTTTCTTTAAGGAGTACATGTGTAGGCGTTCACCTTAAACCTTCTAATTGTTAATGATGATGTTTCATTAACGTATCTCTTGTTGTCTTGAAATTCTAAGCTTTTTCCCAAGTGTATCAATCAATCTCCATCTCTTCATTCTCTCCCTCTTCCATCACATCTGTTTTTAAAATAATAAATTCTTAATCTGTCCTGTTTAATCTGCTCCTAATGACAAACACAGGCAGTGAGAGGTCAGATCATATTGTCCATGAAAGTCTTTCATCTGACTTCATTGGAAATAGGATTAGGATTTGTTTAGTTTGAGCCATGAGTTCTTGACAGTTAAAACTTTTACTTACAAAAAAACCCTCTTGCATCTCTAGGATTTGACTCACTGGGAATGAAGGCCATAACTTAAAAGTAAGGATGGAGCACAGATACTTCATTTACCCTTCTGGGGTTCCACTGTTTTCCTTGGAAAAATAGAGACCACTGTTGGAGTTATTTTGCTCCCAGTGTTTCAAAGGTGGTCAATACTGAAGTGCTTTATGGATTTGCATAAAAAGGATGCGATCTTTTTCATTGGCTTTTCTGGGATACTGATTTAACAAAAGTCATCTGTCAGGTGGGAGGGTGAGTGGGTGGGCCAACACAAGATGTCTTTCCTAGGCATGTATATCCTGGCGTTTCTGAGAAGTTTCAGCCATTCATTTCTGAGTATGGAAAACAAGGCAGAAAAAAAGGGCAGGTGGCATGCCCAGAAACAGGCATATACAACTAAGGATAACAAACAATACATGAGTTGCCTGGATTTAGTTTTCAATGTCGTGGCAATTTGGATGTGAAAGCTTATCAACTCTTACAATAACATCTAATTATTTTTTTTCAGTGGAAGGACACTTATGTTCTGGAAAAGCCATTATGAAGTTATGTCTTCTTTTAATTTAATTTAAAACCATCATCATTATAAGATCAGCCTGTGCCTCTTTAGTACTGAGAGATAGTAATTTGGGAAAAAAAAAGGCCTGATAATTAACTTACATCTGTGTGTTTATCTACAGAGCCAGTACAGCAGCCAGAGATTTGAGAGGACTGTTCCTTCTTTTTGCTCTCTGATCTCTCTCCATCCTCTCTTTGTTTTCTTTCCAATTACTAAACTTGCCATCTCTTCTATTCCCAAAAGGAAGCAGCAGAGATGGTAAGGCATGCTCTGTTCAGCTCATGCACTATGCTCTGTGTGTGTGCATTTGTAGGTATGGAGAAGTATGGAATACTGGAAAGGAACACGAAGTCTTTTCCATTAAACCAAGGCAAAATTTGCACAAAGATTTCTTAGTTACAAGCAGTGCTTTAACTCATATAACGCCATAAAAGACCCCACCTGACAAATATGAAATTCATAGGAGGAACTGCAAGACAGATTTTCAAGTCAGATTATTAGGTAAAAAAAAACAACAAAAAACCCACACAAAAACCCCACCAGAAACAAACAACAACAGCAAAACCAACCAAACAAAAAAACCCCAAATATAAAAAAATGTGGTACTAACTTACACTTGTACCACAGATGTCTCTGCTGAGGAAGCAAAGCTACACTGCAGCTTTCCTCCCAAGGGAAGGTGTGTGGCTGTGTTTGGATTCACTGCATCCAGGGCAAGTGGGAGGCTTGCTGGGTGGGAATTGTTGCAGTGCTGAGATCTGAATCACAAGGGAGTTGCTGCAGGTTGCAGGTGGACAGAGCTGGCTGGTGGTCTAGGACTGTTTATCAGAAGACTGAAAACAAGTGGATGATAAAAAAAAAGACAAGTCTTTGACCCTCAAATATCAGCATACCTGGTCTGGGTAGCAGGTGGCCTCATGCCTCACTTACAATTATATGACTCTTCCCTTTGGATGCTAGAAAGATAAAGTGTGTCCACAGCCTACTGGAGGGCCTGGGCAACAGGCAGAAACTTATTCTGAGACATCTCATTTGTATGCTCCAGCTCTATTTATCTAGTTTATTATTTATTCCTGTGGCTTTTCCCCTTTAATCTCACTTTTCAGAAGCCCAATTTTCTCTGGCTATCATTCTGTGTTGTGATGTATCATGAGTCATGCCCCATATACTGAGCAGTAATAGTGCATGCAAAGAGAATCGTACCAGCCAACATATCCGAAAAAAACATAATTTTTAGAAAGTGGAATCTGCCATGTTGCGGCAGAGCCAGTTTCAAGTTCCCAATGTTAATGAAGTTGCTACCTGAACATTTTTTTAGGTCTGCTTTCAGTTCTTTGAGATTTATTTTCACTACTTGTGATTACAGCAGCCTTAAAAACTTCCTAAAAGACAGCAGAACAATTCTTCTGCGAAGCCAGCAGGACTGTAATTAGTATAATGTCCACTAAATGACAGCCCAGTGTGTAAACTTCAGTCACAGCTGCTCTGGGTATTATCAGTTTTTCAAGACTTAGACTGAGCCAAGTCATGCAGAAACAGTGTTTATCTTTGCATTGCAAGTATGACTGAGAGCTTATTATGAACTTCTCCAATTTCCTCAAGATTGATGCTTTAGATCAACCTGGCTCTCTGTGCTCCAGCCCAGCAGCTGAACAGGATATTTATGCAAAAAAAAAAAAAATTATTGCACCAAATACTGAAGTTCGAATAGAAGAAATCAAATATTTATTAATATTGGTCTCTTATTCAGCAGGAAATAAGAAGTCAAAACTGTATTCTTCACATATGTAGTGCAGGGGTCAGTTGTTGGCTCCAACAGCTGGTTGCCTTTTTATTTTGCCATCCATTACAACTCACAAGTCAAAGGGTACCCTTTCAGGTGTTTTTGGGGGGTTTTCTGTTTCTTTTTTTTTAAATGAAGGTGAAAGTGAGGGTGATGACTGAGAGGCTGCCAAGTTATCTGGAAACCACCACTCCAGGACAAAAGAGCCCCTCACCTTTGGCAGTTGCTTGTCAGGATTCACTGGGAAATGGACATTCTGGTCACAGGGAAGCTGAAAACTTAGTTGCTTCTTCCTCAGTTTAAGGACGTGAGTTACTCAGTAACAACCAGGAGAAAAATTTTTACTTCTGAACCATAGTACTGTCTCTGAAACACAACTGCAGTCCTGTTTCCTCCTTTCTTCCAGGCAGTAACAATTTGTAGCTAGCTGAAAATATCAGTGAATTTAATTAATTTTTCCTCCTGGAAACCTTTCCCTTTCTCAAGTTTCCTCTGAGACCAAAGCTTTCCTTTGGTAGCTTCTTCAATGACAAGCTGGGATTCTGCCTGCTCCCTTGTGTATTTTGGTCGTGTTGCACTAGACCTTGGCTAAAAATCCACATAGTCTCAACAAGTAAGAACAGCAGACCCTGCAAATAGACACCACATAACCCTGTAGCCCTACTGCATCTTTACAACATCTAAGAAGCAGCACCCACTGCTATGCTAATCTTTTTTTCTAATGCCCTTTTCCTGTAGAAATTGCAATGTGTAGAAACTGCAGTTGGGATTTTTTGAGATTCCAGCTCTGAATATGCCATCAGAAAATTTTTTGCATAGGTATGAGATATCAAATTAATTTAGTAGGGAATATATTGAGCTTAACAAAGAGGTGAAAGTAACCAATGTAAAAACTGATTGTTGTAAATGATTGTATGTTGGTCAAATTGTATCTTCCAGACTTTTATAAATGCAGTCTTTTTACTGCTGAACACAGCAAAAAACATTTAATCCCCAGTTGTTTTTAATGTAAGAATTTTCAAAGGAAAGGTCTCATGAATTTTTTTTCAGTATTTTTAGGTGGTGGGCAGGTTTTATTGTGTTGTGTTGGCTCTTCAAAGCAGGCTTTTTCCTCAGTTTTTGGCACCTCCTTCAGAAAGGAGGTATAAGCAGGGGGTATTTCAGTCATATTGTCTGTCCTGTAAAAAAAACCCCACTGAGAGTCTGAGCCAAATCTGAGAGAGATGAGTGGTCACCAGGAGCTCCCAGTAAGTCCTTCATACAGAGGAAAGCTTGTGTCAGGAGAAGGATGGTGGAACTGGAATGCCAAAAGCACAGGATGCTTAAAACCAGCAAAAGATAAAATGAGAGGTCATGCAACTCAGTGACTGCAGCATTCCAGAAAATACCCCTGGTGTCTCCCCAGAGTCTAACTGGGAGAGAAAACTTTGTCCCAGGGGTGTATAATGCAATCACTGCCTGAAGCATTCTTCTCCTGGAGCCTCAAAGGTGGCTGCTGTTTGGCTCTCGCTGCTTTATCTGTGTAGTACTGACATGGCTAACATAATCAGGAAGAATGGCAGAGTCAGAGGTTTCCAGCTGAATAACTTAAAACAATAAATAAACTGGGATTATCACTGTAAACCTTTTTCTCCATTCTTTTACTGCTTTTTCTTTTTACCTTATAATTCATTTTCTACTTTCCATGTTTATCAGCTAAGATTCCTAACTCAATTTTTCTTAATACTAGTCCAAATCCGTTGCCTATCACCTGCTACTTACTTTTGAATAAAAAGTCTGAAATCTTAGTCATTTCAATTAATTGCCATGCTTAAATGATCTTCTACAATCCTCCCTAACCCCTAGGCAACTCTTATCTACTGTCTTGATAGGTGATTAATGATTTTCCATTCCTGGAACTAATGTGAAAGACAAAAGAGAAATAAGACAACTGAGTAAAGACTCTTTTCTAACCTTTCTTTCACCTCTATCATTTCAGGAAGGAAGACAAAAAGGGTAATAAATGTTTCACTCTTCAAGGAACATCAGCTCTATTGGTGCCCAGCGTTAATTACCTGAAAAATATTTAAATGAAGGAACACAACTTGCAAAGAAAAAGTCCTTTCCTCTGGTCACAATGGACTGGTGGCATAAAACACATTTTTTCTGTGCCTACTGACACTGTTAACACCATTTCCCTTTTAGCTCTTATGTTGCTCCGCACAATCCAGACAAGCCTAAGAACAAGAGCAACACATATTGTGGGTGTGATTTTAGACCTACTCCTGCATGCCCTTGGAGTTAATGTAATTCAGTCTACAGTGATTTACAGAGCACTAGTTGCTGCCCAATATCTGTCTTGCGGTAACACTTTGGGCTCTAGAGGTACAAGATTCAAAGCGCTTTACAGTCTCATTTACCTTGTCCCATGTTTAATGGATTTTTGTCACCCTTGTCCACTTGTTCTCAGCCCTCAGTAGCATGGGTGAACACAGATCCAAGTATCACACAGAATACAGCTGTTGCTGTGATGTTGCACTTGAGAGGGACACAGGGGTTTAAATTGATCCATAAAATCTTCTTGCTTCCCTTCACCTTCCCTAGGGCAACATCAAGTTCCCAAACACATCCTGCCTGTTTGAGTGATGATCTGTCATGCTGGGCATTATTGCAAGTGCTTGACATGCAATTTGACATGCAACTGTGGCTTTTATGAACTCCAAGTCTCCTTGTGCCATTCCCACTATGGCGAGAGCTGTCTCCATTCCTCAGCACTGCTTGGATCTGGCTGGATGAATGTTAGCTGGGCCCTCCTTCCTACAGTAAACTCAAACCATGGTTGACTAGCTTATTCCTCAGCCTGCAGCTGAGTAGAGAGCCACCATTCCTCCACAGCTCTGTGCAAAGCTGATGATCCTTTTCCGGTAATAAGGGACTTGTGGTGTCGTAAAAGATTAGAGACAGATTCCCAAGAAGAAGGAATGGCATATTTATTTAAGAGTAATTTACGTCCCTGTTTTCAATTCCTGCTGGGACTACCACTGTTATAGGGCAGCCTAAAGTATGGCTTTGATATCACCTGTGCTGTTTTGATTTTACTCAAACCAGTTCATTTAATATCAGTCTGAATCTGGTGTGCCTATGGGGGTATCACATAAGCTGGTTAGTAAGTTTCACTAATAAAGCAATGGACCCTAAAAGTAACATCTGTCTCATCCCACTCAGGCTCTCAATAATAATTACATCACCTGTTATATATCTCATTAGCACTGGCAGCTCTTCCTTCCTTTGCCCCCGAGACAGTGGAGGGGATGGCGCTTACCCCATCTGTGCTTAGATTTCCACTCAGTGGGTGCTGAATCTTCATCTTTTCATGGAAACACTCAGAGACCACAACATTACATTAGATGCTGCCTCCACCTACTTGTCAGATCTTTCCTTGACTGGTCTTAGACTAAAGCTATGGTGATGTTGCTCAAAAGAGTGTGAAATCTTACTTACAAGAGAGCAACATCTTTGAAACTTGGCTATGAAAGCGGTATTACTCTCAAGGTCATACTGATTTTTCAGTTCAAACATGCCAAGACCACTACCTTGTGATGCCTGCCTGCAAAAAGGACTCTTTGGGGCTCAGGATGATATGGTTTAGTCTGGAGGTGGAACAAACTTGCAGGAATGAGAGAAAAAGTTACCATTCCTATTTTCTTCACTACACAGTGCTGCACTGATCTGGCAGGCAGAGGAGTTCAGTCAGAGAGTCAGTTCTGTCAGGCAAGAGGCTCCTTTGATGCCTATGGTCTAGTGCAGATTATTTCATTAACTGCTAGCATTAAATGTGACTAGTGAGCTAAATCTATGAGGGGTTTAGTTGGGGCACTGAAGCAGGAAGACTTCTTAAAGAGCCCCTAAAACTCAAGAAATTAAGGAGCTTCCTTCTCAATTAGCAGACTTTGTGTAACTGAGTTCTGAGGAATGAGTACAGTGCAGTCAGATGAAGAACTGTGTATCTACTCCAGCATCTGATCTCTCAGCTAATGCATTATGGTAATTGGGTTTGTGTGTTGGGAGGGTGTGCGTTATCCAGAGAAGCAGACTTCATTTTTACAACTTCTACTAATGTCACATGAGCCAACATAAAGGCCACTGGGATTTTTGAGAAACCAAGCTGGAGGGCCATGACTCGTGAATGCAATATGGCCACCCCTGGGCAGATGCTGCCGGACCTCAGATCAGGGGGTGGTGCTTTCTGTACGGGTAGCATTCACCACCCCTGCTGCAGGGCATCTGAGCCCTAGCTTACAAATAAGCCTTCATTATGTCTGCATGAAGTGTGTTGTAGATACAGGTATGCCCCACCTGGCACCTGTTATTTGCACAAAACCCATGTAAGTGTTCAGGATACAGAAATTGTCCCAGTTAACACTGCACGCAGGCTCGCATGTCCCATCACACTCCTGGTATTCAGATGGAGGGTCAGCACACGTTCTTTGTGGTGTCTCTAGGGTCTTCAAAGGACAGTGCCTTGCAAGCCATGTGGAGGATAGCAATGGTCTTGGTGCTGCAGTCTTCAGGAAGAAATCCGTTTCTTCCTGTCTGGGCATGTGGGAGCTTTTGCTCTTCTAAGGAAAACCGTAGGAAATGCCTTAATGTCCAGTGAACATTTATGTACAGAAATTAAACTGATTTTCTGTTCCTTCCATAAAGCACCTGTGAGTTAGTTTCAGGATATCAGTAAAGCAGATTTGCCTGCCATTTGTACTAATAATCTGTATTATGCAACTTCTGGAAGTCACAGGACTGTACACACCTCTACAGAAAAACTACAGCAGTTTAAAAGCTGAGTGTATAAGATGAAGGTTAAGAGTAAACTATTATTTTTGTCTTGGATTATTTGTGCATATTTACCATTTTACTTACATTATAAAATGCTGAAAACTGTATAAATACCAAAAAAGAAAGTCCATCTGCTCCAATAGGCTTTTCTAAACAGTCCCATCACAGTATTTGCTATCATTGTAGCTCCGTTTCCATTAGATTAATTACTTTGTCCATGGTAAAGCAAGAAACTGAACATATGGGACCTGGGTACTATTTTTATGGGGTAACCATAGCGGTCTGGGCTTACTTGTTCCCTGTGCAGCTGATACCTCATTCCTGGAAGGACTGAACTTCAAATGGCTTAGTCAATTAAGCCAATGTGGATAGCTGTATTTCAGTAATACACACCACATGTACTGTCAGCTTAGTCTCCCCTGTGCCTACTAAAGCAGGATGCTGTATTTCAGCCCTGCCTGCAAGCATGGAAGAGTGGCAAGCAAGTCTGCTGTGGTTGATTAGGAGCCTTATCACACTCAATCCCACTAATCAAATAATTCAGCTTCCCAGTACCCATCTGGGGCTTCTGCTTAAGTGGTCTACCAAGGATTTAAAAAAACCTGCATGACTCTATGCTTCCTTGCAGCAGGATGAATTGCAAACCTGATGTCCATGCTGTCCACCTTTGGTTCTGACAGAGGTACGGGTACACCTATGGGGCTGCATGCTGTCCAGCTGGAGATTTGGGTTTTACATTGGAGTAATTCCACAAAAACACTAATGAAGACCTTTGCCCTCCCTCTCTTCCTTCTGCTTGGGTGTTGGTGTTCATGGCATGAACAAGGGTGTCTGCAGGGAACTGCTGTTTAGCAGGGAACACTGTCAACATAGAAAAGTCTGGCAACAACATCCTGCAGGGGGAAATTTCTGACTGTACCTTGAATAATGTACACAGGAAACATTGCCTGTGGCAGGAGGAGAAAAGCCAGGGAGGGGAGACCTTTGTAAGGCTGAGCATAAAGACACACAGCAGCAGCTGATTAGGATGTGGAGTGAGTGAAAGAGAAAGCAGGAGAGATTTGCATTCATTTCTTGAGCCAAAATATGGAGACACAAGGTAATGAATAATGTGAATGGGCTAAAGCCAAAAGTTGTTCTCCCATGTTTAGTATGACTCATGTAATACTTAGAGACCCAGACTACTTATAAAGGCTCAAAACGAAGTAGTTTTCCCCTTTCATCCTTCATCACATGGGAGTGGACCCTCTCCATCCCCAGGGCTGGTGGGGATATGGCTCACAGCAGCCCCATACACCTTTGAAAGAGGTTTTTCCAAACAGTACATAGATGTCCATGTGGGAAGGCTGCTGAGCTAGGGTCGGTGCCAGCCTTGCCTTTTTTGGGGCAACTGCTTGACAGCAAACATTTAACAGAGCAACTGCATTGGATGGGCCTGAAAGGTTTTTCCTGGCAGGACAGAGCGTGGGACTCAGTGAGTGTAAAACAAGGATAGCTGGTGAGAAAGGTGCTGCAGGCTGCCTAATCAGAGAAGGACCAGGAGCAGAGGAGGCACAAAGAAACACCACTTTTCATAGTGCAATTTGTAACGCCGTAGGACAGGCAGACTCGACTCGAAGGTTTTGGGTACTGCTGCTGACACCCTGGCTGCTTTGTTCAGCTGCTGTTTGCTTGGGATTATTTCGGCTATTTTCTTCTGCCAGACATAAGGGCAAGCAGTTGCCAGCCAGCAACCAAACCGGCATGACTCCTGGAAGGAAGAGCAGCTGGAAAGGCGCTCTGCTGGCATAGGATGGGCAGTCCGGGAAGACCTCAGATGTCTGCTTTGCAATTGTGCCCATACATCTGCAGTGCTGCCTTCAGAAGGGAGCATGGTGTGGTACCTGCTGCCACGGCCACCCAGACTGGCTCTGCCAGGGACAGAAGCCTACAGAGGATAGACAGCACACACTGAATGGTTTGCTTCAGTGCCACAGCACACTGCTTCTTTTAAACAGTGAATTTCACCCACAGCTATCTGTAATTTTTTCCTTTTTGTGATGTAAAGCTGAAACAATCTCATGGTCTCTCAGTTTTGTGTTGTCAGTCCCCTGACCATGTCAGCTGGCAAACCACTGGTAGCATAGTAATTACTCAGATGTTGATTTACTTCCTTATAATGAAGGTAAATTTATGTGCCTTTCTCATGGTGTGCATGTGGGACTGACTTGCATTTTTTTAAAGCCCCCTGGCTTCTTCTCTTTCAGGCCTTTCAGGATAAGTTGTTCTTTATTTTCCATATCTCATTATTGTGAGGCACCCAGGTCAAAGCAGTATGATTTATATGATGTTCTGACAATGCTTTCAGGCTGCCACTTTGTATGTGGCACGCAGTCCTATCTTTGCCTGATGAATGACGTGCATTTCAGAGTAGTGAGCATTTTGACTGTGCTCAATGTATTGCATTATCTCCAGTTCAACTGCTTTAACTCTAGCTTTATATGTTACAAGCATTGTCTAACACAGATAAGACTTTTAGACTTCTTCGTCCATTTAGCCTCCTGTCTCAGTACATATTGGGCACCAATTACCACCCTAACTAGGTTATGAACACAATAGGATAAGATGTGCTCTTGCAATTGGGTGGATATTAATGAATGTAAGATATACCTACATATTTGTATATGTTTGTGTGTTGCTCGTATGTACACGAATAAGAAATTAGTTTAAGCTTATTTGATTGAACAAATGACATTAATTTAGGTGTTTCATAGAGGTCCTTGGGCCACTCAGGAGTTGGACATACATGCTGACCTGCAGCAGTTCCACTACAGTTTTTCTGGGCCTCTTTTTTTCCATACCCTGCCAAGTGTTCATTCTCCAGGCACATAACAGGTTTCTATATAAAGAATGGTTTTAAAAATAAGTCTCATGTACTTCTTAGATCCAGATGCTCTGTTTAGCCATGGAAAACTCAACGTTGTGATGACATATATTCCCACTGGGAGAAATATTTATTCTCCTTGCTTTACGAAATGTAGTGTGCAAAATCTGGATGATAATTTGGGACTACATTTATTATGAAATGTCTCAAATATGAAATTAAATACTTGTGCTGGTCTGATCCTATTTGTAGTAAACCAAAGTATAGAGGGAATATGCATGGGAATATCATTTCACACTCCTCCCTCCTTATATTTCAAATGTTCTATTTAGGAAGCCACCCTTACCCACCTGCCAGTAAAGAAAATTCTATAAAAAGAAAAATAGGAAAAAATGCACCTCTTTTCTAATTTCTAATAATAACCATAACCAGTAACTTCACAGACACTGTAAAAAGTGCAAGATACATGGTAGTCAGGTGTATCTGAGGCATATATATATGTTACACCAACCTATCCAGACATTAGGGCTAGGAATTCTTCTGCCCTGATACAGATGTTACGTGTGTGAAGGTCTACATCTGTCCCAGCTATCCAACACTACCATGGCTGTTGATGGGTAGAAACAGGCATTTGTGAGGCACAATCTAGCTCATGTAAAAGCAGAAGACTTCAGTCAGATGAGCCATAGCACTGAAGTGCCTGTTACTCTTTTTTTCCAGGGAAAGGAGAAAGTAAATTAATTTACTCATTTAATTGTAGACATTTAGAGTTAGATCAGACAAATTACATCATAGGTTTTTGGGAGAACAGGAACACTGACTAGCCTTTTGCAGGATAATGAGCTCTAGTCCCCGTGGCAATCAAGGATTCTTTTTGCTGTGTATTTAAATGGGATGAGATTGATATGCCATACTGCATTTATTCAGCATCCTTTGTGGAAAGAAAGATGTAATTTAAGTGCTCAATAAATCAGACTTGTCTGTACATATTTAAACTAAATGAACTGGGTTCATTTTCCAAAGATATCTGTCTAGTTCCATTTTAGACAACTTACATGGTCTCCAGTGGCTTCTTTAGAAGGTCACAGCTCTTCCAAATCTCTCATGTCACTGCATGCTGACCTGGTTCAGGTTCCTTGGATGGCACTGAGTGCTATATCTAGTCAGTTGAATCTCAACAAATGATTAGGAAAAAAAGGCCTGTAAGCAATTCTAAAGCTATACAATGTTTGTAGGAATAAGTGTGTTAGTTCCCCTGGAGCAATGAATCCACAGATGACTGTGTGCTGCACTGCAACACCCATCTCCAGAGGAAGTTGCTGAGTCAAAATGGACAAGTGTAGCAAAAGATGATGGTAAACTGGGATGCTGTGTTGTTTACCGTTGGGAGGAGATCATGATTCATGCAGCTGGTACTCAACTCATGTTGAGCAACTGCTCCTAACTCTTAGGAAAACATTCTGCAGTCAGTTTTATGCTGTGATGAGAGGCTGAATGGCCGAAAAGACATTCTGATCTGTCGGAAACAAATGTTCAGGATGCCCCAGAACTAAACTTCACTCTGAGTCTACACATGCTACATACATCACAAAAGAACTACTTTAGAAATGGTTTACTAATCGTGGCAAATGCAAGTGCTGTAGATTTTCAATGGAATGCTCAGTAGCACCTGTGGCTGATGGGTTTAGTGAATGTTCTTGAAGGTGGATACCTGAAAATTTATATAATCTGATACAAAGAATACAAGAAACATACACATCTATTCTCCTTTCAACCATCACATAGTCTTTATTAAGAAGAATATTAAATTAAATATGAACAGCATTTATCTCCTAAAATTCAATTTTTCTGAGCATATGTCAGATAAAGTCCATTCCATCTTTTGTCGGATTTTTAACTGCTTGCTAAAACATTACCTATTGCAACTGCATATGGTAGGAAAAAAAAAAAAAAGATGAGATACTTGTCTGGACTCAGAGTAAGGCATCCAAAATAAATTTGAGTAAAATGACCTTAATTCAACAAAGCGTTTCAGCTTTAAGCATGCAAATAGACAGTGAATCACATGCTTAAAGTAAGACTCATGTATGGTATGTGCTTCTTGCTAAATTAGGCATAAATTACATCTACATATCAAATGGCAGCAAAAGCCCAATAAAAAGACAAAACAAAGGAAAAAAACCCCAAACAACCAAACAAAAAATCAGAACCCCCCCTCCCACATACAAATGAAAGATAACCATGAAAGCTTTGGTTCAGAAGCAATAGTTTCTCAGATGTAATGCAGTCCACATAAGGCTTGTTTTCTTTTTACTCAGTCGCTTTATTATTTATTGCTCAGTATCAACAGGAATCAAACTGACACTGATTAAAGGCCATTGTGATTTGTAGGTATTATTCATATAATTCTTTGAATAGTATGATGCACATTGTAGGGATAAATCAAAGTTATAGAAGACTGAAATAGGAGGGAATCACAGTATGATGCAATCATGTAAACAATAGCACATATGTATAGATTAATACAGATTTCCTTTTGTCCACTTGACAGGCCTGATCAAAAGTAGCAAATATTGTAATTATAACAAACACTTGAGTTTTTCCTTTGAAAGGGTGAATATAAAAGAAAATCTTATAAATCAGAGTGGATTAATGTGTCTCTACTGCTTTTCCTCTTGATCTTTAAGGCTTATCAGAATCCTCTCCCACTGAGTTTATTGGTTACTTAGGAAAATGAGCTGAGTAAATGTTGTTTGAAATGAGAAAAAAAAATAAATTGCTGATATTCCCACAGAAGATATGGAATCAGATACTTTTGATCAGCCAGGAGGTTGCTAATGATCAGTATGGACCGTTTACACTACATGTTTCCCCAGTTGATAGCCTTGCAACTTCCTCCTCTGCAATTAAATGGTACATAGAAGCTGCAAAATATGTCTGTGACAGGCTGAAGATCGATCTCTCTGTTAACTTCTGGCCAAGTATAGAGTTGTCCTGGGTTTCATAAGGCTTAGAGCAAGATCAGCTATTCAAATAGAACAACTCAGCTACTGAGGCCTGGGCTGTGCAACAGACTCAACTGCCTCAATGTACGGGAGCAGGACTAGTAACTTCCTTTTTAGAAATAGTGTCAACTTTGCAAAGGCCTATACTAGCCTGGCTTACAGTATCATGATTTAGGACATCAATTTGGGATTAATCACAGAAAAGACAGGCATTCAGTTCCAAGCTAGTCAAAGAAGGCGTGAATTCAGCAGGGAGCTTTAGAATAGGACTTAATCTCTACGTCATAATACATGTTAAGCTGCTTAAGTGTATTTGGTGCAATTACATCCAATTAAGTAGTTGGAAATTAGGTTCCCTGTCTTCAAACATCATAGGACCCCTGCTCTACAACAGGATTGGCACTGCCCGCCCTGTGGAAATCAGTCAAGACCCACAGGTCCCATAGACTGCTCTCCAGGAACAAAAGGGTTCACGTGCCCAAAACCTGTTTGAAGATGGAGGCTTACATGGA
The DNA here is from genome assembly GCA_013399855.1 of Oxyruncus cristatus. Lineage (NCBI taxonomy): Eukaryota > Metazoa > Chordata > Aves > Passeriformes > Cotingidae > Oxyruncus > Oxyruncus cristatus. The sequence goes on from VXAY01007337.1 coordinate 694,319, forward strand.
CAAACCAGACATGTCTGCACCGTCTCACCAGGATGGAGAAGACTCATGGGATGGTCAAGGTCGTTTATGCCAAGGAGAAATTCATGTCAGTCTATTTACTGATGAATCTGCAAAACTTCTATTTAGCAAATGAAGAGGACAGCTTTTGTGTGTGAACACAACTAAGATACTCAGTGCCTTTCTGTCACAAGTTCTGAATTTTGTTAATTACAGACTTCACTCCTATATGCAGCCTGTTGTTTTACTAGCACTTTCAGTCTTCCAGGGGTTAGTTAACTGTTTTATTTTTTATAAAGAGGATTAATATATAAAATCTTTTTAAGTGCAATAAACTCAGAAAAATATAAAATGTTTCAAGCCTGTGGCTCTCTCCCAGCATTTTACTCATTTCACCAGATGAAGGAAACACAGAGGGATGCTTCCAAGCAGACTTGTGAATTTGAGAACTGGCTATTTTTGAGAGCTAAGAGAGCAGCCACCACACCCAACATAAGCTGAGAGCTTTTGTTCACATACAGAGAAAACAAAGGACACACAGATTCGCTACTCTTTCGTATGGGAAGATTGCACAGAAAGAAAAAATTGCGAACTTCCAGGGCACAGTGCATTTCTTGAACTGGCATTCACGTGGTGTCTCCAAGCTGATTGGTTGTGAGACTCCATACCAGGACTAAACGCTTAAACGCATCAGTTGATACTGGGGGCAAAACTGTAGAACCACAGCCACTCTTTACTACAAGCATTGGATTGTAGTACGAGGACAGTTTGAATGGTATTTTCCCTCCCTCCCCCCGAAATACACACTTCAAACAAGAAAGCAGTCCAACAATTTTCTAAGACACAAGAACAGGACACAAGTTTAGTCCTTCAGAACAAGCTGTCTGTCTCCATCAGGGTTGTAGCAGCCATTTTGCACCAGAAATCACCCTGGTCTTTTTTTTCCCCCTTACCTATTTCTGTTAGTATCCAAGGGTCTCTCATTTCTGTGGTAGTTTCTGACTGTATTTTCTTTCAAAAATTCAACTTTTCTATTTCTTAGTGTTGCTGTGGCAGTCTAATGTCTTTTTCTTCTTGTTGTTGCAGTTTTCTCACTATTTCCCTGAACATCTGCAAGACAGCCCAGCTGGGTTGACACAGTGTGAGATGAGGCAGACAGGCATTGCCAACAAAGGGCTCCTACTGCAGTGAGTGGGCTGTTGAAATCAGATGTTTTCTAAGACGTCTATGGGGACAAAGCCTTTCTTCTTCCCGCTGTATACTTTGATAAAGCCATCCTGTTCCTTTTCAGAAGTCACACAAATCTGAATATAAAGAAGGTATGAAAATATTAAACTCTTTGCTGTGTTCAAAGAGACAAATTATTCCAGGGTATTTATCAGGTAGGTTAGACATCCTGCTAGTTACTTCTATAAGTAGAACAATCCCTTTTGGACTCCCTCTGCTTTGATAAGAATCTCAGACTCATATATTTAGAAAGTTAACTTTCCCCCATCTCCCTGAAATGTACATATATATGAGAGACATTAATATCATTAAGAACTTGTGGTTAATAAAAGATTTTGAAATGTGAATTATTACTTCATCCTACTGTAATGCTTATGCTTTAGTTGTCTGTGTATGAGAGGAATGGGTGGTGGGAGAGGAATTGGTGGTGAAAAGTAATCATGATGCCAATGTGGGTCAATTATACCAGCTGACCTGAATGCACAAAAATTCTCCTTTTGCAAGTTTGAGAAGCCCAGGTACTTCTAGGATGAGGAGTGTATAATGTTACTTATTCAGCCCTTGCACTTACAGATGCCTATTCCGGATACCAAAATGTGTGACCCAAATCCAGCTCTGTGAGCGTGTTTGTATGACGCTTACTCCAAACGGAGGCCGCTGTTGTGAAATCCTATGGTCTTTACAATAGCATAAATATTACACTGTGGTAAAGGTTTTCATTTCCTGAAAGCATTTCCACCCTAAGGCCCTTCCCGAGACATCTGGTAATGGCCAAGCCATTTGAAAGCCTAGTGGCAGAGGTACTTTAGGCTGGGGACTTGAATACAGTGCCACACACAATAAAGAATTGTTTTCAAACATCTGTGCCAAAGAACTATATATGTCCTACTAGTCAAACAAGGCTAAAATATAACTGGAAAACAGATGATCCTAGTGAGACCACTCACCTCAATGATTTCTCATGATGTCAGTGCCAGCTCTCTATCTGGACTAGGACTCATCTCTGCCTGGTAAGTATTTAAACCGTTTATTTACAATAATTAAGAGGGTATGAAATTAATAAAAATAGCTCTGAAATGTTCCTGGGTAAATCCATTTCAGCATGGCTGCTACAGGTGACACCTAAATACTTCATCTGAACTCTGGGCCAGGTTGTCCTGTTGTTACATAAAATTTATTAACAACACTGATGCTGCCAGAGAGAAATGAAAGGTCATAAGAAGGAGGTGAAGCTGCTTCGTATTTGCCTCCTCCAGTATTTGGAAAGAGTGAGGTGCATCTCTGTACCTGCAAACAAAGTTTTGGAAAATAAATAGACTCATTAATTTTCTTACTTAATCTACTTACTCAACGCTGACTGAATTAGATCCCTGGGGCAGAATGACTGAGCACACCAACAGGGCTGACATGCAATTAAAATAATAATGTATTGTTGTTTGGGCTAAATCACATGGAAAGCGTGGGAGAGGTATAGAATTGATGCTGTTTAGTTTTGGTTCTGTTTTAAAACAGCAAAGCTTATTTATGTCATGAATCCTCAGCACAGCATCTGCTTCCCTTGCAGTCACATTGCCATTCAAAGCAGAGGTGGTAAAGCACATGAACACAAAAAGGAGTTTCTGATTACTGCTATGTGTTGTTCTCTGTCCCTGAGAAAGACAATGAAAACTGCAATGATGAGAGAAAAAGCTGGCAAAGAAGCACAAGACTAAGGATGGTCAAGCATGGCAGACTATCCAAGTATGCAAAAGAGCATCAGTTGAAAGATACCCCTCTCAGCTGATCCCTTCTGCAGAGAGCTTTTGCAACTTCTCTATAACTAGGCCTGGCTGGTAAAAGAAAAACCTCACTCCATCACCGCGCTTTTCTCCTAATTGGAGATGTCTGCAAGACATCTAGCTTTTTGCTAGAATCCCAAAAATAATCACATCTCCAGAAGGTCTACAGTGCTCACTAACCGTGCTGCATTTTTTGGTTTAACCTCTCTTGTGCTGTGCAGAACATATTGCAAGAGCAGAGTGCTTTTCCCTGCTGTCTTGTATTGTCAGCAGAATGATTTGTGGATAAAAAAACCGCACACCTGATCTCTCTGAAGACTGATTTTCTTTATTTTTGTATTTTTGGAGTGAAAAATTATGGCAGATTCATTCTTTACCCAGTGTTTTTTTTTTTTTCTTTTTTTCCCCCCTGTTTCTGCTGCTGGTTTGAGCACTCCTTGATATCAGTGAGAGTGCTCTGCTACAGCAATAACTTTAGATCTTCACTGGGCATGAGGAGTACAATGCCTCTACGTAAGAACCGCTCTCACTCTACATGCTAATACATAGGTCTGGATTCTCCCAAATTCCAGATGAAATTCTCTCACACTGAGCTACTAAGCCCCGTATGTGCCAGACCCCAGATGGCAGAGGTTTTTCGCACTATTTTCCAAGGAAGGGGAAATTTCAGGGACAGAGTGAGTTTGGACACAATATGCCACACTTTCACAAGCCTGTGCAACGCGGGAGGTCTCCTGGGCCTACGACAGCTGGAGCTTTGCAAAGACCTAGAGCTGCTTCAAATTCTGCAGTTTCAGAAAAGAGTGAACACAACACCACCTTTGACCACTTTTGCTCTCATCCTCTTTTATGAATGCTTCCAAGGATTTCGCCCTCAAGTTGTAGCCTGGAGATTTGGCTCTTGACTTTCTTACATGGGTCACGTAACCCCAGATATGTTTGTGGTAGTATCCAGAGTTTTGGACTCCACCTGATGAACCAGCTGTTGTTGAGGATTAGCCCTGATGACAGGTGGCAAAGATGATGGTTGTGAAGGCACAAGGTACCACAGCAACCATCAGGTGATAATGGTTTTCTGCATAAAATTGGAAAGTGCTTAAAATGGCACATACTCAGTCTGACATGTTTTGGGGGGAAGGCTGCTGGCCTGAAAAGAAAAGTGAGCCAGAGCAACCACTCTCTAGTGAATTTGGTAGGAACACAAATGGAGACAAACTGTTGGATTTTTTCCCTCTGCATTCTGGCTCAAGAGAATAGTAGTGGAATAAGCCACAGGGTAAAAAAGCACAGCTCTGCCTATTTCTCACTCAGTAAGTGATCTCTGGAACTATTTGAAAGTGGGATCTAATATTACAAAGTTACTTCCCCATTCCTTCATCTCATTTTAAAAAATACCTAAAACATAACAAATCAAAGAGATCATGACTGTTATCTGAACTTGTCAACATCTGTCCTGAGAATTTTTTATCAGTCACTCAGCCCTGAGCAGATGGGGCACATGAACAATTGAGAAATGATCCTTTAAGTTGCATTGTCATTAATACTTTCCTGTTCTTTTAAGGCCTGTGTTTTGAATTTGGGCTCAAGTGGCCAGTTGTCTTTGTCTGGGGGTAATTTTGAACTTGCCCTAATTTTCTGCAGCTGTCTTCTTTCTTCCATATACTTAAGCCATCTGTCAGCCATAGACTGGTTCTGGTGAAGTAGGAACTTGGTTATGAGGACAGTACAGTTTCAAGAGCTGTCCTGCAGCCTGCAAACAGTGCCAGGTCAAGAGGTCTGTAAGTTCAAGTCTTCTCTTTGTAAGAATGACAGCAGAGGGACACTGTGAGTTTCTACATCTGCTACTGCCAGTGCACTGAAGTTCTTGCCTATGTGAGCTTTGTGGATAGAAATGATAAGCAGTTCAGTTTTCATACCCATTCAGTCCTAGGGCAAATGATGATGACAGGTTTTATTAGACTTTATATGACATGTTTCATTAGACTTTGTTTTCAAAGAAGACCTGGACTAAACTGGGTGCGTAATGACCTGTGCCCTTGTTTTAACTCTTGCAAATTTTGTGTGCCGCTCAGTATCTCTGAATGAGTGGGGACATCCATCCCTGCCCAGCAAGACTGATGTCAACAGAAATCAGAGATAGCTGGAAAAAGACACTGTTCTCTTTTAGCCTAGCTGTGAAGTGCAGCAGTTACAGCTGGGGAGCACACAAAGAACTGCAACATCACTTTCAGTGCTCAGTTTAAGTAATTTAATCCTAATGCATAAGTCACTGTGATGAAACTGATTTTCAGAAGCAGCTGATGCATCCTCTTAGAAGTTCAGCTTCTTTTAGAATATCCCAAGAATGTGGGTACATAAAGTACCCACTAGACAATGAGCTGAAAAGCTGGGTAGCAAGAAAGCATCCAGACTTTTTTCCCGGGTCTGTAGACCCAGCCTGCAATCCTGCCTTGTTAAGCCTAGTCTTGTGGATATGTTTAAGCCCATTCCCAGGCTCTCCTGGTGGCTGGATCATATCTGCACATAGCTGCTAATATAAATGTGCCTAAAAACACTCTTTCTGAAATTCCTGTGTTGGAGTGTTGGGGTAGGAGGGAAGTTTGTCCCCTGAACTGTGGTGCCAAGGGGACAGCAAGGCTGACAGGTCTGCTTTGGAGACTGTGGCCTTCACAAGGGTAGTGGCCTGTTCGGTGTTACTGCAGAAACTGGCTGGGAGATGCTTTCACCAGCAGCACTAGTTTACATCAATGACATTTATAAACATCCACCACAAAATGGATCTGTTGCACCGACTTTTATGTAAACTCACAGTGCGCATCTGGATGAGGCAGAGAGTTTCTGATTCTCAGTCTTGTGACAAATGTCACAGTTTGGGGTCATTTCTGTTGCACAAGATCCCTTGTGCAAATTAAAATCAACTGTGTTATTTAATCACAAAAAGCCCAACTCTAAAGTCATTTGTATTAGTGTGACTGTAGATGTCAGAGGCAACCAGAAAACAGTGTGAGTAGGTTTTTTTGAAAGATTATTTCGTTTCTTTAAGTAGGCTAAGAGAAGCAAAACCAGACATTCAAACAGTAGATTATTGCAACTTCATTACAAATAAGGATGACCAAAATGTTAAAAACATTTTAAGAGGTGTTTTTCCAAGTATTGATGATATATTGTATATTGTGTTTGTCAGACAGCTTAAATGAGTGGAAATCCATAGAAATTGGCTGGATTTGGTTTCCCTGTTAATAGTCTTGCTTTAATGATGTCAGGGGCTATGTTTGCCTTCCTCCCACAGGTTCCCGATTGAGCCCTGTGGTGCCACAATCTTCTGAATTGGTTTTAGAATTCACAAATCTGTCAGTGAACCCTAAACTCCAAGATACCGGGGTCTCTGAAGCAGTACGCTTTTTCTTACGTTTCATAGTGAAATTTCAAGGGATCCTTTGTGAAGACTGGCTTGTGCATATTGCTCAAGACGGGTGAGAAAACTGTGTTTTCTCTTCAGTCCTCTGTTGAGTGTTGGCTTTGCTGGAAAGGTTTGTATGAAGCTGAAATTTAAAATTTTATTTCCAAGGCAGGAAACTGCCAAGTGATTGCAAAGAAAGTTCTCACTTACTGTGCCTCAAACTTTGAAAATATCTCTGCTTGCCTAAAATAGCTTTTCTTAAGGTAGTCATGTGGCTTTGTTGATGTGAATCTATTGTTTTAGCCTTACAAGAATAGACTGTGTATCTGGGAACATTCACATAAGGCACAAAGGAAATAGACATCTGCGGTATAAACCATGGATGGTATTAAGCAATATAACAAAAATTCACGTTATTGTCACTGGATAAGTTTTTCTGTTGGCAAATGCTCCTTGCCTTTGTTGTCAGAATGGCTCTAGACTCTTGTCAGACCACACGGAAATTGACTCAATGAATTAACAGTAAAATTGGGACAATTTGCTGTACTCTAGTCAGAAGAATTTATTAGACCAGTTAATGAGTTTTTTCAGGTAAAGTGAGACTTGACAGGAAATGGTAGCAACAAATAAATCTTCCCTTCTTGCTAATCTGGAAGAAGTCAGTGCTTTGCACATAGTAGATATATTGCATTCACAGCACTCTGGACTCTGCCCAGAAACAGGTAAAATGGCTGATGTCATCCCATAGAAATTCCCAACAGAACAAAAACAAACAAGCAAAAATTCTTATGAAGTTTTCTCACCAGTCCCATTCAGATGACTTTTTTTTTTTTTTATACCTTCCCCTATTGCACTTTTATCTCTGCTTCACATGGAGAAAAAAAGGACAGAAAATAAGAGAAATGACTGAAGAAAGGAGAAAGGAAATTTGACTTTGGAAATACAAAATAAATTTTTAAAGTAAAGAATTCCCAGTAACAACTAAAAATGTTTTCACAATAAGAGTTTTTCCACAGTGAAGGCAGAATTGCTCTGTTTAAAAAAACTAGACAAAAATCATACCCTGTGTTGAGGGACAGCAGGAAGCAGATGAGTGCCCATGGCCTCATTGTGACCATCCCGCCTGGAAATTACTCAAAATGGCCTTCAAGCTACTTAAATGTATCCCTTTTGCATAACTTGTGCGAGAGTGGAGAGCAATCAGTTTGCTGCACTCCTTTCCTCTCATGTCCCTGCATTCATCTGTTTGTGCAGTCTGATCTCTGCCCTCTATTTCACAACAAATATTTATTTCTTTCTTCCTCTGAAACCTCTCTCATGTGGAGAGAGCACCTGACAGTATTCACGTTCAACCTCAGAATTTGTGTGGGTGTGCAACAGAGCTGAAAAAGTTTACAACAAATGAGGAGGTAGTAGATAGACAAGGTGGATTCATCCCTTTCTTTTTGTCCTGCCCTGCCAGAGATGATGAGGCACCCCTGACCTCAAGCTCCCTTGTGAGCCTATTATGAAATAAGGACAATAGGAAGGTCCTTGTGATTAGATGAAGCTGCTAGACCTGCCTACCTGGAAACTGTGGTTTTGTGACAACTGAGGAAAGAAACTGGGCTCTCACTGCGTGCAGCAGCAGCCACACTAACACAGATGATCTGGTGTGCCCACTGACGACAAGGGACGCAGATCTTGACCGTTCCCTGATGTTGACATGCCATATTCCAACACTACCTAAGCTTTGCCCTTCTGTATCGTTTAGTCTAGGGCAAAAAGCCTGCAGAAGTTCTTGTTCTGATTTGGTAATGTTTGGGGTTCTTTTTGGTCTGTGTGCATATATATATATATATATATATTTAAAGAGGCGTTGGGTAAAAAGAATTTAAGAACTTTCTCCCTTTCTAGCAACTTCAGGGCTGCCCAAAGTACTACACATACAGGGGCAGTCAAAATATATTCTGGTCACTGCATTGCTGTACCTTTCTTAAAAAGCTGTATAAACCCAAGGATTTTTAGGACCTGTATGTTTTGTTATGCCACAAGACAGCAGCAACAAAGATGTAAGTTAATCTTATTTACCAGTGGAATGAAGTAGTACACAAGTTCTGCATGGAAAATCTATGGCCCTGAAGTCCACACTGATTCTGATTCTTGCTCTACTTCATTAAAATCAGGCAAACAATTACTGGTGAGGTGACTTCAGTTGCCAAAGGAAAAGAAAGATCCAATCAGGTGGAAGAACATTAAGCTTCAAAAGGTACAGTGAGAAAAATCTAGCTTTTTATTACATCCAGGTGTCAAAGAACTCAAGCTGTGTGTCACCCTTAGTCAGCCATTCTCCTATTTACATGAGCTTATGTAACAAGCCTGTCCTTTAATGCAGATTTTGGGTCATGGCTTTTGCCTAGTGAACCCACCTGAAGGACACAAAGTAGAAGGAGCTGCTGAAAGTACACCAGGGTTAATGGACTCCAGAAGACCTCACTGTATGTGGTGTAGCTCATTGCAGCACTTATAGTTTAGAATATACTGTAGAGAGGGTTTGTAAGTGGTGACACAAAAAATTAATGATTAAATAGAGTTTGCAGCTGGCAAACAAGAGTTAAATTTAAGATTCACAAGTTTGTGTGATGCTGTCTTAACTCTGTTCCTACTGAAGCTAAAACCAGGAGCTGTGTTTAGATTTTTAGGTAAGTTAAACTCTGGGGAGGGAGCCCCTGTCTTTTATTAGATTAGCTCTAATAATGAGGAGAAAACCAGAACATTTTTCAGGCACACAGTGCCTACCACTAAGACTGTGTGTTTGTCAAGCTGTCTCTCTGAAGTCAGTAAGAGAGTGCAAAACATACAAATTATCATTATGAATGTTTGTGAGACTGAAAATTTAGGCAGGGAGTTAGGCAGGGAGTTAGGACAGAGACAAGGCAAACACTGCTCTTAACTGGCTACCAGACACGACTGCAGTAAAACTGCCTGTCTCAGAATCTGCCTGACCTCATCTTGCACAATTTTTCCTCCAGTCGTTGGTAAGACTGCCAGATGCTCTAGTCCACTGAGGGTCCAGCACAGGGGATCTTACCTGGTTTTCTTTCAGAGTTATCTGTCCCTGTTCCTTGCAGCCGATGAATGTCCTGATACACCTGTAAATCTTCTCATTCTGTTGCACTCTTTGTACAAAGTTAGCAGGAAAAAATCCAGTTCTGTCATCAATTCTCCCCTATGGAGAAAATGTAGTAATAGAAGACGACTGTTAACACTAGCAGCTTAAATGCAAGTTCACAATTGAAAAGAAGATATCTTTCCCTTTGGAAAGAAAACAGATAATAATTAACACATACCTTCCACCAGTCTTCATTAGAATCTTCCAGAAGAGTGATCATGTCCCCTGGCCTGTAATTAGAAGAGGAATAGTAGTTGACTCTTAATTGTCATGTTGAATCAGCTTTCACAATTCCCTTCTAATAGAAAGGTAGTCCTTTAATGGTTATTTTTTCTGAACATTCATTGCAGGTAGACTCAGTGTGGTGGCAAGGTTTTCTTTAGTCATACATGGTAATGTAGAATGAGAATCTCTGTATATTGGGGCTAGATCTGTTTTGAGACAACATCTGTGAACTGGAAGTTTTGCTTCCTGCTTAGTAAGAAACTGTCCCTATTTGTTATAGGCATTATCTTTTTACTTTAAGACATATGTTGGGACACACTACTTCATCATCTGTGTTTTCAAGCTGCGATTGCAGAAGGAAGGCAGCAGGAAAACAGTTTTATTTAGCTGACAAAGGCAATCAGTCACCAGGGATATAATTCTGCCCAAGAATGTCTTTTTGATTTGAATGGGACATATTTACCTTTATAATGTGCGGTGCTGGGTTGTAATTGCTAAGTATCAGCATCCAGCTGACTAGTTCCAAAGCAGATCTAGAAGAATAATTTGACTGGAAATGCTAATAGCAAAATGTGCTGAGCTGATTTTGTGCAAGTAGTTGAACAGTTATTTGACCTCTTTCCCCCCACTGGTGGAACTTCATCATTATTATGTAATTATAATAGTGGTGTGTTGTAGAATGTAAGTGGCAGCTCTTTTCCAAATGGATTAACCTCAGAACACTCTGTCTGCTTGACAACTTCTTTGATTTTAATAAAATTAAGGATTGACCCCTAATTTTTCAGCCGTCCTTGCATTGCCTCTTAGGCTCACTGTATTGCTGAGGTATCAGCACAAGAGCCTGCAAACACATCTGGAGCATATGATGGGTAATGGGTCCAATTTAACAGGTTATTTCAGAGCATGTGTAGAAAATGTGGATCTGTCCAGGATGCAGCTGGAGGTGGGGTCAATGGTGGGCCTCTTTGGTCCACTTCCCAAGGGGTTATCATTGCTGCTACAACTGGAGAAGTGGTCATTTAGTCTTCTAGCACCGTGCAACCCGAAACACAATTTTTCAGCTTTCACCATAAGGTGCTTGAAGATTTTCCTGAAGCCCTCCTCAAGAACCTGTTTCAATGTGTTTGGAAGAATTAAATGTTGCTGAGGTGAGAAAGGAAACTAGAAAAAATGAATAACTTGGTATCCCATGGTGAAATTTTTTTTTCCACAGGAAAGGACATGAGTCCTTTATTACAGTTAATATTTAATACAAAACACTCAAAGAGGTTTTAAGGGAACCCATGACTTCAAAGTGAATAGACTGTAACACCATTGGAGCTGTTACACTGCAAAGAAGAACACTTATAAGATTTAGAGAGCCTCATCTACCCATTACTCTTCAACCTGGTTGTTAGAAAGATAACCTAGGATATATAAAGGTATTTGACTGTCAGAGAAAGATGGCAACTGAACCTAAAGTCTCTCCATGTCACTGGTCTGAGCACTGATATTTTTAGATTGAAGATCTGCTGATTTTGCTTTCCGATTTTGCTTTCCGATTTTTTTTTTAGGACAGAGCTAATGTAGATGTCTCCAAACTCCAAAAAAGTATTCAAAATAGAAATCCCAGCTGGACCTATATTACTCTTGCTGCCTAGATTTAGGCTACTAGTCCCTTAAAGGGAGTAACCTGCTTGGTGCTTAGTACTGGCTGAAATCACTCTCAGGTCTCATCTTTTTATTCTGTAAATTACAACCCTAGATAAGTTGTCTGGTCTACCTCAGTGAGCTAGATTTCAGGAGGTGGTAAAATAAGCTGTCATGTAGGTTCCTTCAAACTATTCCATTCTATTCTATTCTATTCTATTCTATTCTATTCTATTCTATTCTATTCTATTCTATTCTATTCTATTCTATTCTAAAGCATATTACTGCAATGTCCTACTATACTTATTCCAAAGCACTGGAAAACCTGACTGGCTGCTCCTGCTGTTGAGCAGGAAATCATGTACTTGTTGAGAAATCAGGTACTAATTGCTACTGAAATCCGGGCTTCGTATCTCCACTGCAGTAATCTGCCACTCATTGCATCCCCTCAGAGCTGGAATCTCCAGAATTCTGCCCTAACTCTTCTTCCCATTTCACATCCTTCCCCTGCTACTTGCCTTTGCTATGTTAGGGCTGATCAGTACCTGTGTGGTTACTGACTTGGGTTCCCAGAACAGTGCTTGTCAGTACTGACAAGATTGCTAAGCCAAATCCACCTCCAGCACCTTGACTGTGTTTGACAAATGGAAATTCATGCAATTGAGATGAATCCTGCCTGGCTTTGCAGAAACCAAACAACACTACCAGATATTTGGCATCCCTTACGAAACAGCGTTAACACATGTACTACCGAATTTCTGACTGTGGGACAAACAATGCTGCTGTAGCTGAGTAACACGAGCCTAAAACCTGGCTGGTGTCTCTAGACAGAGCCCGTTAGTTGCAACAATCCAGGTTTCAGACCACAGGTTGCTTTTTCCCCTAAAATGAAGGACAGGAGAATTTTCAAGGATGATGTGTTTTCCGGATTTCCATGTCTGGATGAGGATGGTAGTCCAGCGCAGGCTTGTCTGAGTGGTCTTCTACTTCATGGAAAAAACACGCTAGCTAGGATGTCCTCCTAAAGGAGCAGGATGCAAAGCGGAATCCCTCAAGCAGAATAGCTGTCAAGTTGCACTAAAGGTTACCATACACTGTGGTTATTTCTTGAAGAGCTGACATTCCTAAACTAACGAGCAGGAAATGCCAGCAAAGCAGAACAATATGAAAGCTTGTAATTTCTTCCTTACATTCCACACTTTAGTTCCAGAGTGATGAGAAGGCAGAGTTGGGAACAGGAAAAAGGCTTTCAGTGAAGGAGATGCTGATGAAAGGGGTATTTGTCTGGCAATTCCCTAAATTCTGTGGCATGTGCATGATTATTTTGATATAGGGGATGCATTGAAGAGACCTGACATGTTTCATGACAAGAGCTCTAGTAAGACCACACAAAATGTGAGTACCACGAGCAAACCAATTTCATTGAAAAAAAAAAAGATGTCCTTTCCCTTCAACGGGCTTGGATTAGATCTTGTAATGCTAGCAACTGATGCAGAACTGAGAAACAAAGTGCTAAAAACAAAAATAAACAAGGTTGTTTTGCTAAGCTCAGAATACGTCTTTGTTGTGTGAAAACGCTGCCATTCAGCAGCTGGACATCATTCCCTTTTCTCAGACATAACCTGAATATGAGGGAGGATCAAACAGGACTGGTAAAACGTTCAGCATTAGCATGAGAGCCGGTGATGAATTTCTATTTGAAAACTTCTGATTGAAAAACAAAGCAACTGAAACCAGAGCATTTACAGCTGAAAGTCATATTGCTCCTGAAGTGACATAAGTGGTTTAAGTCCTTGCCAAAACAGTTGGTCACCCGTTTTTTTAACTGTGAGAATATCTTTGTACCTACAAGTGGATACCTCTATAAAAAAATCTTTATTAAAAGTATCAGAACAAACCTTTCCTTCCCCAAAGTCATACGCAGCCATATGACCATGAGTTTGCATGGGTCAAATCAGCTAACAAATATTTTGGGGTTTACCTCATCTCCAAGTCTTCATTTTCTTGTGGTACAAATTTGTACAAGGCAACATAGGTGTTCATTTGTAACGTGCTTTTATAAAATGGTCCCTTCAAGAAAAAAGAGAAAGAGAAAATTTAAATATCTGTTCTGTACAGAAATTTGATTCACTTTGTTAGACACAGAGGAACCAGGACCTGATCTTACAATAAACTAGCCAGAACCATCTCACTCCTTTCACAGCATGGAGGACTATAGCCCAGGTACATTGCAGTCCATTAAGGCAGTAAAAATCTTCACTTAGAAATAAGATCATTTGAACCCCAAGATCAAACTCCAGGCTTCCAAAGAACACAAGCAGAAATATGCACAAGCAGGTCTTTAGGGTGAGATCTGTCTGTAGTGTATGGCTGTTATGAGCCCAGTAGTGTATTATTTGCATTACATAAGGTGTCTATTATACAGTTCTCATTAAGGATGGAGCTAGAATCATACAGTGCACAGATCCAAAAGTTGAGGTACGAAAATCACTTTCTTAAAGTGATTTTAATGTGTGAAATCTTTCTGTGCTGGGATTTGCACAGAGAAGATGGGCTACTCTTTCTGCTCACTTTTTTTCACTGTTAATCTGAAGGAAAAAGAAAAAAAAAAGGCAACTAAAATAAATACCAAGTAATTTTCAAAATCAAATCTGCGGTTTTTATGTTACAGCAGTTCTATTTAATTACATGGCCTCCACACTGTATCTTTTGTATTCACAATATCAATTTGCAATAAACAGAAAAACATAAAAGCAAGCGCAAAGGGTAAACCAAGAAGCCATCCAGTACTGTGTATTGCATTCAGCTGTGGCCAGTGGCCCAAAAATGGTATAAGAACATGACAGTCAGATTTCAGTGCCCCAGTAGACCTACTCAAGGTCCTCAGACAGCTAAAAAAACAAGACTTTTGTATGACTTCCCATTCCCATTGCATTCACACAAAATTTATGCTCATACCGGGGAATGTATACTTTTTGGTTCTTCTCCAAAGTGTTCTGTGCCATTTTCAGAGTATGTAAACACTGAAATAAAACAAACAAATGACATATTAGGAGTAGCTTCAGACTCTTCACCTTAACAGTATCACCTTGATTTTTTTGATCTCTTTGCTTTCTCCCGTATTTCCTTTGGTTCCTTGTGCTCTCCCCTGAACCCTTCTACACTCCTAACAAAACCACGTATCCTGCTGGCATATGACACAATGCCCTCAAGAATTTATAATTGTAACAAATAAACCATTTTGGTCAGATGAATATACACAAGTACAGCACTAGGAACAGAACCTAGGTACTCTAAGTGCATTACTCTATAAAGTCCAAAAGCCTTTTTCTCACACTGAATGCTGTGTTTCCATTATCAGATAACCAGTATTTCTATTTAAAAGCACCATATATGAGCAATATTGAGGGAGGTTTGTATGCAAGACCCCTTCTTTCCCCTCTTCATCCTCTATCTCTAAATGTTTGATAGCCTTCTTTGATCCCTCTCTCCAATAATCCATGCCTGGGCTGCACTGGATATGCTGCCTCTCTCTGGTTTTACAGGAGGTACCTGATTTGTTTTCAGACCAGGAAGGGTAAACTGAGACACAGTCCTGTACCTGTGAAAATTTTCTTCTAAGTTTCTAAATCAGAATCTCTTAGAATAACAGCCACAGCACCTAACATACCTCATATCTAATCAGTTACTCTCTCTTGTAACTAATTCATGAGCTGTGCTAAGTTATCTCACTAGAAAAACCACAGTGGCTATATTGTACTGACTGAATTCCCCCTTCACATTTTAAGAATTGCCTGGTGTTTCTTGCTTCTGGTTAAAGTCTCAATATGACTTTACTAGCTGGAGTTTTTGAGCACCTGGAACCATCAGTGTCTTCTCCCACCATTCATGTCTGCAGGTATTTTGAGCAGATGCTGGATTTTATAGTCTCCAACAACTCAGAAAAAACAACCGAACTGGTAATAAGTATCAGGCTGACTGAGAGCATTTTCTTTTTGTTTCTGCACAAACTGGTCTTTAGGGTGAGATCTGTCTGTAGTGTAACTGTCATACAGTTACATGTATTCAGGGGAAAGAAGCTTCAGAGAACACCAAAACACTGAATTCTTCTCCTCTGCTCTTTCACTTGCTCACCTTTTCTTCCATTAACACATATTTCTGTGACTACTCTACACTGTGACAACCTAACAGAGATTCTGTGAAGAAGCTTTGTGAAGGAAATAGTAGGGTTCTTTGATAGTAGAGAATTGTACTTCAACACTGAAAAACAAGATATAACATCTGCTCTATCTTGTAACAAATGGGTAAAATGGCAGCCACGGTACGCATAAGAAATACTTTGTACCAAGTGACATGCATCCATGAGCACACAGAAGCACATATTCTCTGGTAAAATGTAAGACAACGTTGTCTTACATGATTCTTATGTCATAAAGTCCTATGTGTGAATATGAAGACAGCATGTGAGCTGATACCTGACACATTTAACCTGAAAATGCCACAAGTTGTGGCCAGGTGGCCTGACTGCGGCTAAGCTGGGCCTCAATATGCTTCTCACCAAGTCCTGTTGCAAAGGCATTCTGACCCTGTAGACTGTCACAAATACCAGAGGAAAACCTTACAAACAAACCTAAGTTCCTGTGTCTTTAATATAGGGGTATATGTAGGTCTGACATCTGTGTGAAGGAGTGTAAACTGCTTCTATTACGATTTAGCAGTGTTTAAATCCTTCTCAAATTACTGTGCTTTGTTTATCACATCCAAAGGAAAGGGAGTTAGGGAGACAAATTAAAGGTGTTCTGGAGAATACTGAGTTGGGTAACTAGCAGCAGGACAGGGAGAAAGTCATTTACCAGACAAAGTGGAAGTATTTCAGCATCGTAAATGGATGTAATTAAAGTAATTTCTGCTTGGTGACAGAAAATAAAGCCAAGTTACTCATGTACAGCCTTGTGAACTGTGGAGCTGACCCAGCAGGTGGGGAAGGAGCAGAACTGTATCCTTGTGTTTGCTGAGAAGTGCTCACCAAAACTGGGTTTGCACCCTGTATTTGACTCAAGGGGAAAGTGCTCAAATCCCTGTTGACCACAGGCTCACATATGTCACCTAAAACACATTTTGGCTTGTGGGGCTTTTGTTACAGATGGCAATTCATGGCAGTGAAAGAGTGCAACTGGCTTAGAGGAGGCTGAAGGGCTAGAAATTAGGTTTGCCATCTCACAGCTGTAAACTGGGAAGCTTTGCTTCATAGGATGTATGTCATGTCCCAAATGGAAGAATCTCCCCTTGAAGTTGCTGTCATAGGAGTCTATGGGAGCGATTACATGGCCACAGATGTACTGGGTCCTTTCACCCTTCTGCAGGCTGTGTCTTTGCTGCTGTTTCCCTCTACCAAAGAGTATCAAATGCACATTTTTCTAAATACTTATTTGTGAAAGACAGTATTTTAATAGGGGGAAAAAAAAAAAACAATCAAAAAATCCCCAACACAAAACAACCCAACTGGAATGGACCTGAGTCATCAAGACATTAAGGTGGAACTGCCTGATAAAGAGGCAGTGGACAACTGAGGGAAAAGGAGTCATGAATCACCCTGTAACAGCACTTTGAATTTAGTCTGTTAAATTTTTAATCTATGTTTAGCTCATGATCTCTGGATATTAATAAGAGGCACTCAAATCTGAAAGCCATAGAGGTATGTAGTTCATATCTCCACACAACAGAAATCCATCTATTTTCATATTTGTTTGCCCTAGCAGCAGCAGACAAAAAAAAGAAAAAAAAATGGATTTTTACACTCTGAAAAGGATTTTACCATTTCCATAGCTTGTGCAAACAGTGCAGGCAGTTTATTAAAAATCTACCAAGGGGAAATTTTTGGAGTGACTGATGCATAATTTATACCCTGAGCCTCTGAAGGATGGATTGTAAAAAAGCCAGTGCTGATCAAAGGAATCGTTAATGTGCCGCGGAAGTTATTTGGAGGTTTGACACATGCTGAGTTTTTAAACTAATCTCTTTAAGTAAGTTCCTTGAATGCCTTTCAGTGCATTCAGTGAATACAGATCTCAGAGAAGAAAAGTTTCTTTGAGTTTCAGAAATGAAACTACTGACTAACAGAGAAATAAAAAGTTATCTGAAAACTCAAACAGGGTCAATTTAATCTCAGGTGGGCAGGATTAAACAATGTAATGGAGACTGAATTCTTTATCTTTAACCAGGTCAGGTCAACTTGCAGTTGCATGAGAGAAAACCTAGAAAAATTGTCAGGAAAGATCAGATAACATAGAGGAGATGTTCGCAAAATGAGAAGAAGGAAATAACTGAACACAGTGAGGAGAAGTGATAGGACCAAGAAGGGAAGAAAGGAATAAGAAGGTAGCATAATATGGGAATGGACAGCTGAAGCTGGCATGTCACCTACATCAACTGGTATCTGCATGTAAGTAGCAGTGTGGGTGCAATGAAGAAAAAGCTCACTGCGATTTGTTAATGTGGAGTACATCTTGTGAGAGTCAGCAAAACAGACTTCAGGTGCTGCTAGAGAAGTTACTCTGATGGTTTGGGCCTGAAGTTTTACTTTGTGTTGATGACTTCCCTCACCATGACCAAATTCAAGAACGGGATCACCAACACCAACTTTCAGTGGCTGAGATTTCATTACTAAGCTCTCAATTGCTATGATGGTCTTTAAATCCCATCATAATAACGCTTTAAAAATATCACTTTTGTACTTCAAATCAAACAAAGGAATTGGGCCATTAATATTACTGGGCACACACTGTAGTTGTACTGAGGAGTTGCAATTATAATCAAAATTCATTGTCTTGTATATGTTACAACATATGGGCACATGGATATTTTATGATTAATTTTCTGTCCCAAAGAGGTTATGGTATACAATATCATGCAGAAAAATCAAACATATGGAAAAGAAAGAAAATATTATTTTTGTTCCACTTTGCTGATGTGGAACTGAAGCATGCTAAGCGGTTAGCCTACAGTCATGTTCATGAAATGAAGATAGGAGGCAGGGACTGAACCTTGTTCAGTTTCACCTCCGGACACACCATAGCGAGAAAACTGGGACCTGAATTCCATCTCAACAGCAAAAAGCGTTCCCCAAATACTTGCATCAACACACCGGAATGCTGCTAAAACATGGACATGCCACAACCTCCCATCTGAAATAGTTTGTACAAAGGCCTATAAAACAGAAGATGCTATCCTGGTCTGGTTGCACTCACCACTGTTACTGCGTTTCCTGCTTATGTCAAGGGTGCCTGCAGAGCTATTGCCTTCCTCCGGAACTTCTACCAGGTCAGCTGTCTGCAGGGACAGAAAGAGCACATGAGATGGGATGAGACAGAAAAAGTGACTAATGAAGTGAAATAAATTCACAGCAAGAGTCTTTGGGAAATGCAGTACTTGGCTGCTATCGGAGCAGAGCAAGTCAGATTGATAGGATCTCAGAAAACATTGGATCTGGTGATGCACAACACATATCTACTTCACAGGAACAAGTGAAAGCCCAAGATAAAACTCCAGACCAAGTCTGCAATCTGGAATACAAAAGATTTCTGCATTAAAAAATGAAGTGAAAGTTAAGGAACAAAGGGTTATGTTAAGATTATGTTGTTATTGTTAAGGGTTTGAGGGAATTTGCAGATTCTGAAGGTATACTAAACAGTTATCTACCAAGGAGACTGGACATTAGTTGAAACTACTGACTATTAATATATTAGCCCTGAATATATTATTCAGTAAAATAACTGTAGTATAAGGGTTGTTTTAATTCTGTCAAAATCCTGTAAAAAAAAGAGCTGGAGTGCCATGGAGTTGATGAAATTGGTCTTTAAATATCTGCCCTCACTTTCTTTTTAAACAGTCATCTGGCTGGTATGGTTAGGGAAAAATGAAACCCAAATGTTGTTGTTAGAATTAATATGATTTCTTACTTGTGCCACATTAATGTCAATCATGATTAGGGACCCAATGTTCTAGGGTGTAGAAAAACATGGAATGACATGGTCTTAAGCCTCAGAAGTATACTCTGCTTAAGGCACCAGATTCTTTGGTTGGGTAGTCAGCTTCTCCTTGTATAGCCCAACAGGAGCCAAGAGCGGCTCCAAACAGCTCTACTCGAATCTGACCTTAACAAAACTTCAGTTACTTCAGTTACTGAACACTCCACATCTTTGATAACCATAAAAAAACCCAAACACTGAACTTGAGTCAGGTGCTTGCTCTAATCTGAATAACTATAAATCCTGACATGCTCCTAAGCTTTATTTATTTCTTGTTAACAGGATTTTAAGACACATGAAGGATTTAACTTCATTATTCCATGACCTTTTACAATTGTACTGTATACATAGCTCTCTCTGTTGCTTTGCAGACCTTTGCCTGCACCACAGAAAGAAAAGCAAGATGAGGAACATGCACTGCTTTCGTTCAGGGAGCACAACTTGAATTGCATTATAGATTTTATATTTTTTTTTTTTTTGCTTTTACTAGTGTTGACAACAAAGCTTTTTTTAGAAAGTACTTTCACCATTTTATTTCTCCTATCTAGTATTTTTCTAGCTACTTCTTCATTCAAGGAAACTAATGGACAAAGAGATTGAAACTAGATTTGTGCCACAGGTGTCTTGTGACTATCTTGTTTCGCTTGCTATTTTAAGAGCCTTCTGCTTTACTGCTCTGTTGTAAAAGACTCAGCCTTTTGCAACAGGTCATGCTTGCCTTGCATCTTGCCCAAATGGGTCATCCCAGGATGAGAAGGCACTGCAATAACAACGTTAACATGGAGTCAGTGTAGAGCGTATCTATGGATTTCTAGTTGCTGGATGGAGAAAAGAAAGACTGGCTTTGTTGAAATAGTAAATCCCAGATATTTTTCAGCTCATTGCTATAACGTGTTCCTCAGTCTTCATAGAATAGCTTCATGATTGCTGATTAACTTCATATTTTGTTGGGTACTACTGCATATGGGATGTGTAGTGACTGTTTCTTCAGGATATACCTCATCCAAAACTTTCTGAAGTAACCTCAGTTACCTTTAATTATTTTTCAGTCAAGAGTTATATGACCAATGCTGTAATAGAAATGGTAGAGCTACAAAGTTGCTTTTGATAGGAGCTGATGTACGAAAAAATAACAAGAACTGGATTCACATTTACATCACCTCAAGTGCCTTTCTGTATAAATGTGGGTTGCAGAAGCACAGTTTTGAAGCAAGCAGTAGGTAGTAAATCTGGAGCATATGGCCCCTTTCTTTTATGGGAAATGCAGAATCCGGGCTGAAAAATCACAGTGGGTACGTCCACACTGCTCAGTCATGTTAAAAATAGCTTGGCTGGTTCAGAGGAAGATGGTAATCTCTACTCTGTGCAGAGGCATGAATTCCATGCAGTCTGGAGTCTTCACGGCTGTAGGGGCAAGGCCCAGATCCTAGGCTAGTCACCTTTGCTTTTAACTACCTTCAGCAGGAGCAGCTATGCTACAGTGACCCAGAGCTAGGCCTTTGGCAGCTTGGACATCACCTGTGAGGCACAGTAGTATCCTAGGTGTCACCACGACCCTGGTATCCCTAGTTTGGTGACATGGCAGAACTCTGAAGCACATTCCAGCTCCCAGGACTGGGTCATGACACAGCTGCACAGCCCTGTTGCTGCTGGGAGCCTCACAGCTACACTGAAAGGAGCAAAGCAGCACAGAAGTGAGGATCACTTGTGAAAGATCTTAGTCACTGTGCCCTATTAACTACACATGTGCTTCTGAGGGCTCTGTGTCATGTCCCTGTTCAGGTCACTGGTCAGTGCCTTCTCCCAGGTCACCATCAGTTTTAAACCTCCATGGCCCCATAATTTATTTCAGGGTTGTGTCTGCCCTGGTTTTATCCTTGTCTCAATTCACAGGCTTGCACTGGCAAAATTTATGGGTTCCAAAGTCTGTTTATTCAATTCTCTAATGTTTTCTATTTCCTGTATGCTGACACATGTTATATTCTCTCTCAGCTTCAATACCCTGGGGAAATTCCTGTAATGAACTTGCATTCCTCATTCTACACCCACACCCCACCTAGTTATGATCAGCTCCCTCGGGTAAGCTGACACAGCATTCGTGATTTCTATGCTTGAGTTGTCATTTATAATTCAACATAATGCTTATTGATTTAGAAAGCAATAATTACATTTGTAGAACTTCTGTTTCAAAGTAAATTAAATAAATGAAAGAAAGAAATGTAATCACAATGCAACAGGTGGTAGAGTCACTTTGGGTTTTAAAAATGAATGGAAATTACCAGATTTCTTCTAAGGTATAAACAGAAATAGATAGAGAACGTGTCGCTTAATACATCCCTTGCAGACTTCACTTAGTTCTTGCTTAAATTTGTCTGTCTTCTTTCCCATCTGATATGAATTGCTGTCTGTTTAGAGTCCACTTTCACCACCTTACAGTTCAGCCATATAAGTCAGCATACATTTAAATGCCAGGGAAATGTTGCACCAAACATATACAGACATTAGCCCAGCTTGGAATTAAACATATGTTTTAAGGCCTGAAGACGAAGTCTTATCATGTCTCTGTGCCTGGTGATTTTTATTCTCAGGCGATGCAGAAGAGATTGTCAGTTAATGTGGGTCTGATTTTTAGACAGGACAATCAGCTTTAGCCTTCAGTGTATTCAGGTATGATTTTTTTTTTTTTTTTTTTGGTGTGGTCTGGAGTTGGGAGGATCTTTTTGGAAGGAAAGAGAACCTCAAACATAGGTTTAAGTGCCTGTTTATGAGAGGTTGAGAGTGTATGAGATGTTCTTTCAGCATCATGAAAGAGCTCCTGATCTCATGGATCCCAACACTGTTGAAATGGCCATTTCTGTGAGGAAGAAACTGATAATTATTACTTTTGGATATAGCAAAAGCAGGGCTAAGGGAACTAATGTTTTGCTTGTCCTCTACCTCTTCTGCCACGGCCCTGAAAAAAGTGACTTTTA
This sequence comes from Oxyruncus cristatus, assembly GCA_013399855.1. Classification (NCBI taxonomy): domain Eukaryota; kingdom Metazoa; phylum Chordata; class Aves; order Passeriformes; family Cotingidae; genus Oxyruncus; species Oxyruncus cristatus. The sequence goes on from VXAY01007337.1 coordinate 716,725, forward strand.
TGATAAGAGAGAGTGAACAACAAACAGTAACATGAAGGCAAAAATCTCCCTGTGTGGGTACAACAACCTGAGCACACTTGCCTATATTTGGATTTTGGAGAGAGAAGCCCAAATCTGTAGTGTCTCCCTCACGATTCTACATTGGATAGGGGTGGGAGTGCCAGTCCACTCCCTTGTTGCAGTACAAGTGGCTTAATTTTGTCTGGGAAAAACTTGTGCTGTGGATTTCGCACTTTAAAAGTGCGAGATCCACCTTTAAATCTATATTCTGAGCGCTTCAACCCATCGCTATTGCTTGTATGAAGGGTAAATGCCCACCATCAGAAAAGGGCAGTATGCATCTACTCCAGCATGGCAGTAAAATATGTCTGTTACACATCTACATGGATATGCAAAATAAAAAGAATAATATTTCCTTTCCCAATCCAATAAAAACCATTTATTCATTTAAATAGTATTTTTCTCTTTTTCTCAAGTGTCATCTAAAAGATACTTAAAACTTGAGTTTGCAAAAATCACGTATTCTCAATTTGGAAGCCGAGAGTAAGATTTTTACATTTTTTTTTACAGTACTTTTAGTTCAGTTTGAAATACTGAAACTCTGAAAGTTTTTGGGAGCTCTGATACAAGCTCATGTGAATAAATATGTGTTGCTCCTCTGGAAAAGTAATAGAAGAAAGATGTGGTATACTTACAGAGTTTCTGTTGGGAGAGTCAGATCCACTCCCAGAACTTCCCTTTTTGGTTTTCTGGGCTAAAGAAGTCCCAAAGCGGAGAGTTTCATACACAGGGTCAACCTTATTTCCACAGGCTGCAACAGAAGGAGCAAAACATGCGTCAGTACCTCAAAGATATTTCTGGTCATGTTCCTGCTTCAATTGGAGGAACACTCTAATAACATGTTGGGGTGTATGCTTAGACACAAATTGAGAAACCCCCTGATAAAAACTGTTTGATAAACTTAATGGAACTGGTCTTTCCTAGCAATTTTCTGCTGCCTCTCTATTCCCAAAAAGATTAATCTCCCCTCATACAGGCTCTTCAGTTCTTGGCCATTGCCTTGTCTCTCTTCACCTGCCATTGTCCTTCTCTAGTCACCGCTGCTGCCTATGCTGAGGTAAGGAAGACAAAGTACCAGGAGGTTTTAGTCCATTAATCCATTTAGACCACTGACCTCTTGAGTTGCTCTCAACAGTATTGACGCTTGAAGTAAAAAGCTCTGCATTGTACCTGAGCATCCTTGTCATATGGGTGGGTTGTTGTCTTTATCCATCTACCCTCACAGTGCTCCTGCTTGGCTATTGCACGTAAACAGGATGGCCTGGACCTTCCCTGAAAGGTCCTGACATTCCCACTGTGGGCCTTTATGGGCTCTGGAGGCAGGCATGAGTAGATACTTGATTTTGAGGATATGCTCTAGGTTTTTCAGCTCAATCTAGGGGTTGCCAGAAAGGCCATAACCCCACTGGCATATGTCTTGTTCAGTTCTCACTCCCATTCTTCCTCATAGCTAGCCACAAAAGTCATCTCCCATGGAAAAAAATGGATGTCTTCAATGGGCAGAAACAATGTCAGTCCAGACTCTCTTTTACATACTGAATTATTAGCCCTCAACCTCCCTTGTGATACAAGGTAGTAGACATGTAAAATACAGTACATTTGAAGCATTATGTAGAAGAAGGGAATTTTTAGCCAAAGTACTGAGAAAATACAAGATATTTTGGATTTTGAGTAGAGCAAAGCACTTCTTATTTGTTAGCCAGAGTTTGTTCAAAATGTTTCTTTTGATAAAAATAATATTTTCTGGAAAGAGAAGCTTTGATGAAATCCTTGTAACTCATTTTTTTTTAACTGCTGAAAACAACAATGCAAATGTCCTTGACAAGTAATTTTAAACTGACTGCCTAGTTTTGGCTTTCATTTTTTGCACTTTCAGATTTGCCTGGTTAGCGTACCAGCAGGGAAAATATTTTCCTGAATAAATTTAACTTCTCCATTTCAAAATGTTTTTTCTTTTCAAGGAATATGGTATTACAGTGAGGAGAAAATGGTCTTTTAAATACTCAGAAAATCTGTAGACATGATCAATAAGGAAAAATATGAGGAAAGTAAGAACTGTGCATGAAAAAGGACAGTAACCTAGTGACATCCCTCAAAAGCCAGACCAGAAATTTGAGTGTCTCCTGCTCTTTTGATTTCTCTGTCTTTTCTCTACTTCTTCCCAGCTCAGACCTTCACCTCTATATTCAAGTGTTTCTTCACTTCTAAGTTCCTACCTTGATCTCAGGTAGTTATTATTATAAACAGGGTAATTGCTAAGAGGTATGTCTATGGGGTTTTGAGTGAAACACACAATTAACACACCCTCTCCTCTTCCAGCTTTGTATCTTTGAAGTGGTCACTTCCTGAGATGGCAGAAGGACATGCAGTCACCGAAAGGAGCTGGAAGGCTGCTGAGGGTAAATACCACGGCTGGAAATCTGCTGCTGCTGTTGCAGAGCACTGCCAAAGGAAGACTGAATGGAAAAGCAATCAAAACCTACCAATCGGCATCACTTCTTTGATGCAGCCAAACTGTTCATGAATGAGTAGTGGTGAGCTGTAGTACCGTCGAAATCCCTTTGGCTGGAGGGAGAAAAAGCAAAAACAAGTGAAGGGCATTGCTGCCTTGACTGATGTCATAGAAATAGCCTCAGCTCTTTGGTTAATGGTGTAACAGTGTGGTGAGCCTGGAAATTTGCCTCCTGGAAAAAAACAATTTCTTCTATTTATGTGGAAGGAGGGGCTCATTTTCAGCCACCCTTTTTATTTTGTCTTACACAAAAGCAGCACTAATTAATTGCAGCGGAAGTGCTGAATCATTAGAGGTTCTGGGAAGTTTCCCTCTCCCTATCTTCTTATATAATGAATTGGCATTGTTTTGCATTTGTTTTACATCTGACTACCCTTCCCCATCCTACCTCCAAATCCTCATGTTCCCACATATGCACTTGTGAAACCCAAGAAATTTATAGCCTTTCTATAAGTTTTTCTAAGTTTTGCTCGTGTCTGCAGCTTTCACTGCTTTTCTTTGTCTTGTAAGTTCAATAAACTCTCCAAGTTGTCACCAGACATCCCCTCAATGTACACTTGTAGAGAATTGTATTATAACAATTCAAGCTATACCCTTAAAGAATACCACAATACGGCAAATAATGCTGCCCTATACCACTCTAGAAAACATTCTTAGAAGGTTAAACATTTTCTGTTGACTCTCTATTTGATACCTTAACTCAGTACTCATAATTTGGTTAGTACTCAAAATGAAGGTGCTAGCATCTTTGCAAATGCCTTTCAAGGCATTAGAGATTCACAAATGATCTCTTAGATTTCTGATGTCCCCAGGCTATGAGAACTTCTAGTCACAGTGAAAAAGCGGAAAAGATTCACAGAGATATGCATATTTTCCATATCCTACGTTCAGTATACACCAAAACCTGATAGACAACTAGTTCTTCAGCTAATAAGCTACAGTGTAGGCTGAGAAGGAGTGAGTGGACTGATAAACTTGGTTTCTTAGAGGAATACATTCTAGATTCTTCAGCCTTGGTTTACCTCCAAGCTAGATTCAGATGCAGCCTGAGATCAAAAAACTCCTATGACTTTGCTGACAACTTCCTGATGTAAATTTGGTCTCTATTATTCTGTTTTTGTAAACTAGTGACCACAAGAGCTAAGGCCGGAATCAAGAAGTGCATGAATCAGTTAACTTGATGCAATATTTGGCTTGTCCAAGGCTTGCAATGAGGTCATTCAGCTCTTCACAGACCAGCTTCCTGTACCAGAATGCTTCACGCTAGAACTATGATTATGGTTTGAATACATAAAGACTTGCCTCAAGGATATAAACAACAATAGCTTTCATTGAACACTCTTGGAGAGAAAAGATCTTTCCACTGAAAGGTGGGTTTTGTAGCCCTTTTCAAGTCAATGGTTGCATTTTTTCCATCATTTAACACAGTGAAACTGTTTGATTTTAGCTCATGTTTGTTGAAGTGCCTTCAAGATGCAACAAATATGAGAACATCTGAAACATGAATATATGTGTTCAGTTTTCATATTCCAAGTGGTCTTTTTTCCAAAAGTGACCAAAAGAACCGTATTCCCATAAAAGTCAATCACATGGGTTAGAATTGTCTCAGACACCGTGTACTGCTATTGTCAGTCATGAGATTTTGCTGCTCAGAAGATAACCCAGGAACTAAGAGCAGGCAGCCACCAGCTTAGAGATTGCTTCAAACTCTTTGTCATCATACTGAAATATCCTTTGGTTTACTTTTTAAGATGAGTTATACTTTTTCTTCAAGCTCTAACAGTGGAAAAACCAATAAAAAATAATTTGAAGGGTTTTTCATTTGTTAAACTCTGCTGAAATATTTTGATTAATTTATAGTATTCCTTCAGAGATTTACACTACAGCAAGCGCAGTTTTAATCAAGGTAATCAATTCTGTTATTCAGCTAAATTTGGATTCTGTAACTGCATTTTCACATCCACAAAGCAGACCAGATTTGTGTTTTGGTTTTGTTTGGGTTCTTGAGTAGTAGCAATTGACCAAACTGGTCACAGGGCACTACCTGACTTTATGTTTCCCACCTCAGCAAAGATCTGGTGTCAGTTCTGTTAATGCACCAGCTGAATGCCAGCTGGGGGTCAGGCACACAAAGTAAGTGGCTCCAGCACAAGCTGGTGCCTCCCACTTCTCTTTCTGCCTTGAGCTGCTCACTTACCAGCTTGCCCATGCAGCGCTGCTGTCCGATACTGTCTGCACACTTGTGGTGGATGCTCATCTTACAAGCCTTACAGCGCAATCCGTGCTTAGCGTTTGTCCCTGTGAAATGCATTGAAATTATTTAATTAGACAAAATCAATAGTTTCCATGCATTTAAACAAATGACCTGAAAGAACTGATGGGGTCAGTTGCCTCAGAGCAAATATTGACAGCTTTCTTTGCCTTACCTACTTTTTAAAATGACCATTTATATACACATCTTCTTTACAGCCTCTCCATTTTAGGCATTACTCCCCCAGGCTCTTTCCCAGGCTATTGCTGCCTTTAGACATACATAGTGGCTCATGCTCTGCTATATGATAGTCTTATCAGCGATGTCTCTGCCTCATGAACATCAAGCAAAATCCCTTCGCTAAATTGAAAGGACTTGATATGGAGAGCTGCGCAAGGCTGTGCTCCTGCGAAGGAGCACCCAGGCTCTGGAGCTGCCCTGGGGAGTTTGGCCATCAGTGAAGGCCAAGTTTCATGGGTAAGAGGGAGCTCCAGGGGCAGCAAGGGCTAAACCAGCCCCTTTACCGCTATCCACCCATGGGCAAACACAACGCTGTTTGTTTGGTTTCTTTTTCCTGCACTTGGATTAGTGTACTATGAGGATTTTTTTGGTTACAGTTTCTTTCCAATTACAGATACTCAAACCAATGTTAACAATTGTGCCAAGGGATTGCTGCTCTCACTGTCCCGGGGCCAGTGCTCAGGGGGTGCAGAAAGGGCTCCTTGTGTGTCCCTGAGTGGAGCAGTGAGGATGCCACGAGTCTGACCTTGCTCTCCTTCACTGGCAATGGAAAAGTTCTGTGTTACAGCTAGGGGAGCTACCGGAGAAATTTTACCTTACAGAAGTAGACTTGCCCTACTTGTCCAACAGTATTTCTGCATTATCTTCAGTGTGGACCTACTCTGATATGACAGACCCAAGCCTGTTTGCTTCCAGGCAGAAACAGTCACTCTTATTCATACAGTCGTAACAACTTCCTAAACGATGCAGAAGCACTATACTGTAACAACTCTTTTATCCCCATAAGACTGTATAAATGAAATGAGTAAACAACACGTCAGTTCATTATCATCTACTGGGAGAGTGAGTAAGAAACAAGGTAGTAAAAAAAACCCTAAAAAACTCTTGACATTTTAACCAGCCTTCATTAGTCAGACATGATAGGAGTATTAGTCAGAAGGATCCTACATCTGAAAGTACTTATGTAGCTCTTGGTTTTTTGAGTAGCCAATGCTGTGTACATGCTGCCGGATTAATCCAGTGAAATGCTATGTATGAAAGAACTGCTTCAGGGAAGGTTTCATCAAGTTGGTGCCAAAATCCCTGGTTTGACAGGACCACTTTCAGGGAAAGAGGTGCCTGAAGCACTTCCAAGCCAGATAAGGCAGGCTGAAGTAGCTGTGAGTGGTTGCGGTGAGCCAGGCTCAGATGTTTCACTTGTGTGCTTATTGTAGGATAGGGAACCTCCCTGCCTTCCTATTGAGACTGCTGGAGAGATGGAGAGTGAATAGGGTTGAGTGTAGGGTGTGGCCCAGGGACTTCCATGGAGTGGAGTGACTGCTCCAAGTGACTGCTCCCTGCTTCTTGCCTACCTGGTCCCTTTCAGGCCTCTCTTGTTACGTGCAGACATCTAGCCTCTTTTTTCCTAGCAAACACAGAATTTACTAGAAGAACACATCCCTGTTTGTTTTGTTTCTTTTTCCTGTGTGGTTGCACTTGGATAAGTGTGCTGGGGGGGCTTTTTCAGTTATAGTTTCTTCTCAATTACACATGCTTAAACCAATATTGACTTCAGCAGCTTTGTACTTTTGTTTCTGATGATGAAATGCTGAATCACTCTTCCTGATGATCAACAATTGGCACTGAGGAAACAGTACTTCCTCCACAATTTTTTATTATATTTATAGGGGAGAATGAAAAAAGAAAAATGAAATCATGCTTGCCTAGAAACACATCAGTGTTTACACCGGATCTAATTCTTCTCTGATGCTGGTCTATACTGGCATGTCTTACCTACTCTACCAAGTTACTCCTAAGATTCAGCTGTGAAAAGGCAGACAGTCTCACAGTTCTTTCTGCTGGCTCTCTGATGCTCTTTCAGCCATTTTAGTGTTAACATTACAAGGTGGATATTGGTCCTTACATGTTATAACCATGTGATTGCAGATGTTACACATTTGTCAATACAATTGTGCACCCAAATTATGTGCAAAATGCATGTAAAGTATCTGTGCTGCTTTCAAAAATCAAACCCCAGCATTTTCCAGAACAGAAATTAGTGGTCACATGAAACTCTGTAATACCATTACTAAAGAACAATTTTATATTTCTATTTCTGAATGCCATATTTTACACGTGGGTAGCTATGTAGTGGCTTCAAAGAGAGGAAAAGCATTTCAGTCACACACTTAAGTCTACAAGAAGTCTTTATAAGTCAAAATGAAATTCCCTATAACTGCCAAAAGATTTGATCTTCAACTAATTCTCATTTCTAACTTGATTTGCTGTGGGACTAGCTTGGAAAAGAATTTTCATGTACGTCCCTGCCTCCTACTGAGGAATAACTAAGGGGCTTAGACAAGAGCCATTTATGCTGTACTTACACTTAACCACCATATCTCAAGCTCTGAAAATGACATTTTTACAAGACACATCCTCTTTTTTCCACATGACAATTCTTTCTTCTTCAGTTTTATCCCCATTAAACCAAATCAACCCGCATAAGAGAACCATGGCTAAGATGTTTCAAAACTGCAGGTCAGGGATTAGACAAATACATATTAGCAGTATATCTGACTCGAAAGTTCCTGAGATTCACAACTGAGGCACAATTACAGATCACATCAAGGAGAAGAGGTCATATTTGGTATAGGTGCAAATGAGACCAGGGTTTGATCAGTTGCCTCAATTTCTGGCATCCCACTCAAGCAAGCTTGTTGGCTTTGCAGAAGCCTGAATGGGGCTGGTTTTGGAAGGCATCCTGGTAGTTTGAAACAGTGAAAAAGCAGGCAGAACATGGGTTTTGCAAGGAAGTTATTTAAAGATGAGTGAGTACTGTGAGAGTTCTACAGTCATGCACCAGTATAAGAGAATTATTTCATTATGCCTAAAGTAGTGGCATAGGATACAGCAATACGTTGAAACATTATTTGCCAATAAATTTCCTCAGAGAGAATAAGAAAGTTAGGAATTTAGCCTGAATATACATTAAATAGTAGAAAATAACTGCTATTTATGACTCATAAAAGTAAAAAAAATTGATGCTGACAAAGATAGTAATAGTAATAATTATAACAATAACAACAACATGCTGATAGGGCAGACTATTCAAGGAGAATTTTTATTATTTTACTACACTGCCATAGGGTACCAGTTGAAAACCTCTCTGTGGCGTGCTTATTCCCACTGGTTTAATCTTTCTGTAGATTGAAGCGTGGGGCAGGGGAAATTTAAGAAGAGAGTTCACATTTGAGATGGTTACATCACTGTCTGGAAGGTGCAGTGTTCCAACTAGTGAAGTCTAGGATACTAAAACACTCTCCTTAGGGACTTCAGTTGAACATACGCTGATGATCTGCAAGCCTGACCATCACTCTCTAGTTTGATTCCTGTCCCCCTAAACATCTGACATCTTGATTTCACCCTTTTGTTTATTCCAAGCAGCAGATATTCCCCTATGCCAACCTTAAAGCAAAGCTGGAAGCTTCTGGTATAGTACTCACTGGCATGTCTTAGCTTCCCTGGAATAATTTTAGTTTGTGGTGGATCAGAAACACAGGAAGTAAAAGCTTAGCAATTAAATAGACTTGGAGCAACCTAGCTACTTCTTCTATGATTTTCATTCAAAGGGAGAGTAGACTAAGAGCTTTGATGGATTCTTTGCTATTACCTTCAAAAAGTAGTCATCCCTCCTTCCCTCTTCCCCAAATACCCTTACTAATGCTCCTTAAGCCAACTGTTAAATACGGAGCAGGCTAGAACAAAGCTCTGCTCAGTCACCTTTTGACTGCAACCTAGGGATGTGATTGGCACTGTTTTTATTCAAGGCACACTACTTCATTCACCGAACAGGGCAGACAGCGCTCGATGAATAGGTAACTGTATTCAGTATTTCTTTTCTACTTTCCTTGGTCAGTGTGTGTCCATAAGCAGCATCTCCTGAGTACCACACTAGCCTTATTCCAAATGCAAAGTGATTATTAGCCTCATGAGCTTTCCAATGGGCTCACCGTCTTTGTCTCTTGCCACAACTTGTATGGGGAGTCTCTCATTTGAGAGACTAAGGAGTAAAACTGTCAGAGGTTTCAGCAATACTATTTTGGTCCAGATGATGGTGTTTAAGTTGTAAACTCTAAAACCGGGGGTTTAGAATGGAAAGTACTAGATATGTTTAGCTGGCTTACAGTGTTCATGAACATAGCTGTAAATGTGGTCATGAAAGTCAAATAGGGAAAAAATACAAAGACATTTGTACGAATGTCCTCTGTGCCCTATTCATTAAGATATCAATTATCTCATAGTCTGTAAAGGCTGGCATTCCTTTTGCAAACAGAAAAGCTGCTGAAAGAAACTATATTTCACAGAAAACGAATGAGGAAATTTCATGTCAGAATACCCGAGCAGCTCTTAAATAAACTTACAAATGAGTCATTTTCCTCAGATACCAGCTAGCATATCCAGGCACCTAGCACTGGAAGGATGCATTTTGAGAATGTGTTTTCAGAAGCAGGTCATGTTTAATAACACCTTGATAGAGATACTCTTTGACTGGGTCAGATCCCATTTGAATAGCTAAACCAGTGGCTAGGTTTTCCAGAACAGTCATGGAAAACTGAATCTTAAACTGTTCTGATAATATGACCTTAAATACAACTAAAAGGACACGCTGCATCACTTTTGTAAATCTGAGCCTTTTTTGGAGGCAGCCTAAATGGAAACAGAACACCTCAATATAGGTGAATGGAAATATTTGGAGGCAGAGACAGGCAGAGGAAAAAGGGCAGAATTTGATTCTAACTCTTTGTGTCTCCTATAAAAGCAATTTAGTAACTACTGTGTGTTTCAGGAAAGTGACATTTATTCTGTAAGGTATGCAAATGAGAATTTGCTTGTCACACGCATGTGAAGTGAACCTTTATCATCCTCTTGGCCAGCACAGCTATGGACACAGAACTGCTGGCTGATGTTTTTTGCCTGTTGTTCCAAGACTCAACATAGGATTAATAGTTGGAGAGGGAGAACAAGCCCTACAGTCTGGAGAAATTTCAAAGAAAACTGCATATATTGGTAAAAACATGATGTTACGCTGACTGTATAAAGATAACTATACTAGGCACTTATGCTAAAGTGGAGAAAAAAAAAATAAAGAGAGCATAAAAAGATTCAGGTCTATAAAAGAAAGAGGAAGGGAAAGAGAGAGACTGTCACCTCCAGCTAATCCAGCTATGACCCAACCATTATTTTTTTATCATTTCAGCTGAGAGGAACATGACAGTCAGAAATTGTTTTTTATTTGAAACTTACAAAAATAAATGCATTTTAAATTACGTATTTTCCATAACACTTCAACTTCTGCTGTGGGAGGATGATAAAAATAATGAGTGCCTTGCCCCTTTCTCCCCAAATGCATTTACAATTGTCAGCAGAAAGCTGCATCCGTGCCAAAATTTATGGGAAATGGAGAATTTTAAGCAAGCTGAGCTAGTCTTGTAGCAGTGAAGGGTTGAGAATGTCACCTTAGAAGGAGGAAATCCCTGAAATGGCACTGGTGCCTCTGCAGTCATCTCTAAGCCTTTTTGCACCCTCCTCTCATGCCCCCTTCTCTATTTTTAATTAATTGGTTTTGTGTAAAAGCTCTGATGCTGAAAGAGATGACTTTTTAAAAATTCCTTTATGGCTACTTCCTGCCCCTGTGGCTGGCTGCTGCTTGACAAACGCCGTCCTCCTTCTCCTTTTCTATCTCAATCAAGAGCTGTGAGATCAGAGAATCTACTCACATTTTCTACACAGGACACCCACATCTTTAAAGTTAAAAATCTTGAACCTAATTCCCCCAAATCATTAGGTTTGTAAGGATGAGCTGGGCAGTACTTTTCTTGCTCTTCCTTGACCTTTAGCCTCCCTGAGTGCCTCCTGCCACCTTGGGAACTGCTCTCTTTCTCTGTCCTAATACCTGTCACCCTTCTGCTTCTTTTTCTTAACTGATGCTGCCCCATTGCTTGCCCCAGATGACATTGTGGAGAAAACAGAGGCACATATCCTCATGTGGTCATCAGGTGAGCTATAGACCAAAGCCTGAACCCAGATTTCCCCAGCCACCCTAGCTGGCTGAGCACTGGAAGTCACTGCTGTCTGATGCCAGATTGATGATTCAGATTGATTGACACGGAGTTGTCAGGTACATTGACTTACACACAAATATTCACCTCACATAAAATTACCAGTACTATTAACAATTCTACCATTGCACTTCCCACTGTTAAATACAGGACTAGATGGATTGTTTAAAAAAAGCAACAAAAAGAGGACATCATAATTTTATGGTCTGCTGCATATTGTTCCTAACTGAGCCACAGAAAATATATTATGGCAGTTCTTGGTATTGTCATTTTGACTATCTAAAAGTATTAATTTTCCTTTGGTAAGAAGATGAAATGGAGCTTTACAAGTACCCCTCTCTTTTGACCTGACTAGATAGTCTTCACTCATTTGAAAGCTATGGCAAAGGCACTCTATGCATGAATAACAGATGTATAGAACAAAAAATTTTAAAAAACAAAGAGAAAACTAGGTAAAAATCTTACTTAGGCAATTTTGCATAAATAATAGCAGCATGGGATTGACTTCAAAGGTTTTACTCTTTAGTAACGGATTTTTTTTTTTTAATTAGGTTGTCGGTTTGGGTTTTTTTTTTACAATAAAATGTGCCAGTTTAAAATGTACAGAGTTTTGGGTGGGTTAAATCGATAGTTTCTTGAGATGGGACTACACTGTACAGGGATGTCCAACAACATGTTGGAACTAGAGGAGGAACCCCTGCATTTGGGACCAAGCTGCTAGGTCTGAAACTGAGACTTTGACTGGCTGAAGTGTCCCGTTCCCCTGAGTCCACCTTATGTCAGTCTAAACGAAATGGGGTGTGGAGAGAAGCTGGAACTTATATATTTATGTTCTGTAGAATAGGATGATATCCGATCATGGTACCTATCCTTCCAAATTAATAAATTTTAGATTATATGTCACTGAGAGGTATGGGTCTATTTGAGTGCCTACCCCAGTTTCTCCATAACAATATCCAATGTTTAAATATCAAGAAAAGTTGCCTTGCATGTAGGCAGGCAACAAAACAGTGCATAAAATTAGAACTGACTTCCTAGTGACATAGTTTTCTTTAGAAATGACATGCTGAGAAAAAAATGAGGCAGTAACAGGCAGGTTTTTCTGCAAGACTGTTATAGAGATGAAAAATATCCCTGCTAAAATAAAGTCTTTTAAAAATTTGGCCACAAGAGGTTTTTTCTTTGCAATGCACTTTTCACATATTCAGCAGCTTTGCTATAAAAGTCTGTCCCTGAAAGGAAATATCCACCTCCGTACTTCTTAAAATATCATCTCAGGGTTTTGATCATCTAAATGTTAATTAAGATGCTGGAACGCCGTGGTAAATAAACTAACAGCTATTACTGAAAGAAAAAATCCCAGTTTCTCTAGACACTAAACATGATCAATCTTATCTAATCTTCTTTGCTTTGAACAAACTGGCACTGATATATCGATGCCTACTTTTCTAGACAATTTTCTGGACCAATGAGCCTGTGCTTGTACGTCTTTGCACTGGACTGCTTTGCTGAGAAGGAAAATAGCTCAGAATAGCTGGGCATAGATTTGCCCATGGGAGGTGATGCTTCAGAGCTGATGATGGTAGCAGAGCTGAACAGGACAAGGGAACATGGAGAAATTAAACTTGATGTGTTGTCCCAGTTGAGGATAAGCAGAGATCAATGGCTTGGTGTCAGTAATATTAGTAAACCAGACCAATATTACTTGGTCTCAGTAATATTAGTAAACTCTTCTTGAGATGAAGATGATGAAAGTCAGATTTCAAACGATCTCTGTTGGCAGGCTCAGGTTATTTGCACTCGTGTTCTTACATGTGTTGAAATGAAAAGTCATCCAGGTGCAGCCTTTTTTCTTCTGTGTTTTGAAATGGTTTGAAAAAGCAGTTAAATTTTGTGAGGCCACTTGTATGTGCCAAAATGTTTGTCTTTCAAGGGCGTTGTACCATTACAGAGGAGCTGGAAAACACAAACCCAATATCTGAACAAAAATTATGATGTGAAATGAAGAGCAGGGCTATGAGCTTGCTGAAAATGTGGGAAAAGAATTACACAACAAACAAAAGAACAGTCTGTCCTCAGCAAATGGATTTAATATCCTCACTGGTCCCTTAATTGATTTTTACATTGCCTGTTGCTTCCATAGCTTCATCATCATCAAGGGGCTTGAAATGAAAGGCTTCTATTTGCCAGAAGATGAGGGCAATCAATCAGATCTATAAAAGGTTTAGATAAAAAAAACCCAAACCACACAACAAAAGCACCAGAAAAAAAGTGCCCCCTGATATCTAAATACCAGTTGCTCTCTGGCCTTTGCTGTTTAAGACTTACTGAGGGTTTTGGTTCTTCCTTCCTCCAGCAAAAACACTCCCTCATCAGCACAGTGCCTCAGGGTTGTTCCTGGTCTGTGTTAGCACAAACTGACTGGCAGTGCCTGTGGTGATGGGCCTTGCGTCGGAAATGCTGAAGTGTGACTTACCATGACCACAATTCCTCTGCCTCCCTCTTTTGCCCATTTCACAGTAACTAGTGATGGAGATGGGAATTTGGAGCTTCCACCTAAAATCTAGTGGCTGGTCAGGATCTGGCCACACGCGGAGGTTTCTGCTCCAAAGCCATTTCTTGCCTTGGATCACACGTAGCTGAGGAGGATTTCATCAGAAGCTACAGTGTTATTGACACCATGACTTGCTTGGACTAGAGATAATTCAGGGCATCACCATAAGTAACTGGGTAGTTATAACAGTTTGGCGGGATCAGTTTTCAGAGAATTTATTTCTATATTAAGTCACAATGTGTTTTTTACTTTTGGAATTTTACAATCACATTTTAAAACAAAGTATGTTTCAGTTTCTTTTCCACATGGGAAATATGGAATCATAGAATCATAGATTCAATTAGGTTGGAAAAGACCTCTGAGATCATTGAGTCCAACCCAAGACTGAACTCCACTTTGTCAGCTTGACCATAGCACTAAGTGCCACATCCAGTCTTTCTTTAAACACGTCCAGGCATGACGACTCCACCCACCACCTCTCTGGTCAGACCATTCCAATATCTAATCACTGTTTCTGTGAAGAAATTCCTCCTAATGTCCAAACAATGGAAAAACATTCAAACGAAATCTTTCTCACCAAATGCAGGTATGTTTCTTTTTGATTGTTGGTTTGTTTTAATTTCCACATCCCCCCCCCCC
>VXAY01007337.1:739033-755768 GCA_013399855.1 Oxyruncus cristatus
AAAACAAAAAAAAAACCAAAAAAACCCCCCCAAAAAACTGGTATCTTCTAAATGATGATCTAGTGATACATTCCATAAGATATTTTGATTTTCAAAATTTTCCCTTGCTGAGGTTAGATATTAAAATTGTAATAGATGCTACTACTAAGAACAGCAGATTAATAGTTTTCTAAGAGACATACTTTGAGAGGATGTTCAAGGGTGGATATGCTTAGGAAAATATGTAATCCACCGTGGAGCTGAAACCTCAGTCCTAAACTAATGAACACTAGGGACTCACAGCAGCAAAACTGTGAGTGGAAGAAAGGAGTACAGAGTCTGCTCCAAGACACTATTGATTTGCTGAATTATGTGAATTATTCCTGTTGAATTAATTATTAGAACTGATGATTTTATTGGAGTATTTGACACCATTATCATAAAATGGATCCTCCATGCAATCCTCAAACCTCCCTTGAATTTGAAATGTCCTCCCTTATTTCATTTGAGAGAAAATTACTGATTCTGTATCAAACTTTTCTTCTGTTTGCTGAGGTGGAAATTGAGTCCCACCCTTGTACAGACAGTAGTCACACTTTGACTCCTGCCTTCAATGTGAGGTATGAAGCACACTATTAATACTGTTTTTTTCTTTTTTCAAATAAAATCAATAAACAGGGTTTCTTTTGAATATGTTGCACTGCACTCTCTGGGATGTATAAAAAACATCTGAAAGAGTAAGTTTGCATTGATGGTAGTAAACATTGTCCTCTGAATGCTGAAACCACTTACATGTATTTGGCCTTTATCTTCTGACTGTACTTCTGTTAAAGGAACAAAGAGG
Organism: Oxyruncus cristatus; assembly: GCA_013399855.1. Taxonomy (NCBI): domain Eukaryota; kingdom Metazoa; phylum Chordata; class Aves; order Passeriformes; family Cotingidae; genus Oxyruncus; species Oxyruncus cristatus. The sequence continues at coordinate 739,857 of VXAY01007337.1, forward strand.
CACACGGGCTGCAACCCAAAGGCAATATTTGGCTCATACTGCCCAACAATCAAGGAGAGATGATGAACATAATTTTTTGGTGGGAAGATAAAGCTTCACATGCTTCAATTTCACTGTGAAAAGAGCAGCACAGGGAGCTGGCTGCCTCTGCTTCAAGTGTCTTGTTCACTCTGAAGCTACAGACAGATTCTGCCTTGCAAGTGAGATTGAAGCGTGCACTACAAGTTCATGCCATGCGCTGTTCATCATGCTGCCCTGTACCAGAGCTGCTTAGTTCATAGATCAGAGAGCCATTTAAGGTGAACCTGGAATCATTCTTGGTGGCAAAATTAAAACCATCTAAAGTCAAAACAGGATTTTCCTGGACTCTTTCCTCCAGTCTTCAAAACATGTGCCTGTCTTTGCCTTTATTCTCATCAATAAGGAATTTAAAGCCATAGACTCCTTACTCTTAAATGTCACTGCCCATGAAAAATGCAAATTCAGAGTCCCTGAACAGAAGTGAAGTTTTTTCAGTCCACCTTTGGGAGCACACTTTGAAAGGGTTTCCTCAAAAGCTGCCTTCTTTGCTTCACCATTCCCATAAGCAACAGTTGCATAACTTACATGGATTAATTGAACTGCAAACAGTAACATCTAGATCTCCCATGCTGTTTAAAATGCAATACATCAAAACCAGGCACAACTGCAGTAAGGATCAAAGACAAAAGATTACAGGAATAGAGAAGATGTTTGTCTATGAGAATCAGGGCATCTAGACTTTAAGGCATTATATGGTAAAACCCTTAACATCTTTCCTGCCTTACCTCCAAGCAAAGATGAGCTGAAGGAGGTCAGAGCAATTCACCTGACTCAGACCGCCACCAGACAAAATAGGTCACATTAGTTTCTTCAGCAATTATAAAAGGCTTCTTTAGCTAATGAAGTGGTTGAGATATAGAACAGAAAAGCGACACCCTCAGAGGATAGAAGAAAAAGTTCAGAAGGCAGGTAGGGTTAGAGCTGATGTTTTGAAGCTTGGAGCTATGCTTCAGGACTTTCCTATTCCAGGCAGACACAGACTGCCCAGGGAAGGAGAAGAACATGAGTGTTTACGAACAGGATTTACTCCCTGCAAAGTTTGCTGCCAGTAATAATCCATCTTGAGCAGAAGTATTTTGAACCACTATTGCTGAGTTGTGCAGATTTGTGATGATACTAATCTCCATACAACTTCACAAGAAGCTGCCAGAAATGCAAAGAACTTATATTTGCAGTATGTATTTGTGAAACTAAGCTTTGGTAGAACATCCATCCACATTACAACAGGAGACAAGTTCTGGGCCTGTTTCCATTTATAACGTTATTTCAAGTAACTAATCTTCCAGACTTCCTTTCAATCTCTGGACTGTGAACTTTACTGATATTGATGCTTTACTCCTCCTCTCTTTCATTTATTTTACCACTTCAAGTAGAAAAAAACTTAAAAGTCTGGAAAATAACACCAGAAACTTAGGATTAAAATTCCTCAGTTTCCTTGGATTCAGTAGAGCTGTGGTGCAGAGAGGATGTGATTTAATTTACAGAAGCAGGATTGTTTTGCATCAGATTTAACGTTCTGTAGACAGCTGCCTTTTCCAAAGAACATGAGTTCCTCACACAAGTGGGGAACACTGAGCACCCTCATCTGAAAAATGTTGAGCAATTCCATCAGCATCTTTCAAGAACTTACCACACTGTCAGCTGAAAGACAGTGACTTCCATGCCAAGGGACATAAATTTCTTACACTAAGCTAGAAAAATTACAGACAGTATTTTGTACTCAAAGACCTCCACTACTTCTACATGAAGCTAAACCAATTTTTAACTTCTTGTCCTGCCTTAAAACTTGGAAATTGTGTCACTCACTTTCACACAGGTAAACTGCCACTGAATTAATTCCTGATCTACTGTTCCGGGACAACTAGATGATAAGGAAGATAGAAAACCAAACCATATGCACAACACCCCAGCCACAAGCATGTGAATTTCTAGGATCAGATTTCTGATCAGCAGCTCCTGCAGCTTCCCACGGTGGTGACCATGCATGTTCTACACCTCCAGCCACTTGCACTTCTTTCCTGGTCTGTCCTTGCCCAGCCTCACAGATGAACTGAATGATGATGGCTTTTTAGGTCTTCACACTGCACTGAAAATTACCTTACAAGCAGGGCTCAGTATGGAGTTTTTCTCTCAACACTAGAGAGAATAATAAAACTAGCTCCTCTGTGTCAGTCAGTCAGTCCCTGGCAGGAACTTACATGCTCATGGACAGTTTCAGAGAGCAGACAAGCCTATCTTTTGAAGGTATAAAGTTAGTGTGAGGTTTTTTGCACAACAGGGATCAGGCAGAAGGATCCCAAGAAAGTCTGCAGTGTAAATTCAGCCCTTAGATTTGTTCTGTTGACCCGGTCTCCCAAAACATGTCCTAGACAGCCAACACACACACACACTCACACACACACACACACACAGGAGCAGATCAGAGTCTCCCACCCGGCAGATGCTACTTCTTGTCAGTTAGATGACAGTGAGACAGCTGGAGGAGGTAGGCATGGTCACCACAGCGAAAGGGAACTGGGGGCAATGCAGCAGACACAAGCAGCAAGAAAGTTAGAATTACTGCTCTGGAAAAGAGTGAGGATAGCAGACACAAATTTGCAAGATGGATTTCTGTTGCTTCTAATGTAACATACAAGAGAGCTTGTGCTTGGTACTCAGTATAACCTGAATGACAGAGGAATTTGACTGCAGTTGAATCCCCCACCTGTAATTTGTGACAACAGTATGTGTCTAGAAGGCAAGACATCTGTCAACAAATATAGAACTTGTGTTCAAATATAGAACCTGTGGCAGATGTGACATGAGTCCCTATGCATGAATATTCTCAAGTAGACATCTCGGCTCACAGAAGTTATGGAAAGGTCATCCTGCAAGTTCTAGCATGGACACCCACACAGATTTAAAGTGTTTCTTCTTACCAACAATCATATGGTTGCAGACATCACAAAAGGTGGGTTTTTTGAAGATGTGCTCCTGGAAGATGTGAGTCTTGTTGTTTTCTGGCAGCTGCTGGGCTCTGGTGGGAGAAGATGCCTGGCTCTCTGAGTTGGGGAGCTGTCCAGTGCTTGTGCTCACTTCAGGCATCAAGTCTACTTGCAGCTTCACATCACTATTAGTCCTCTGGAAGAAATTGTCTGCACTTTTACTCCGCAAGCTTTTCGTCTTGAAGGAGAGTGATCGCTTCAGTTTCTGCAGCTGCAACAAATAAGCCAGTTATAATTACTACCTTTTCTACTTAAAAGCAATGCAAGGCTCTTGGTTTTGGGGTGTGCTGTTGCCAAGTGAACCTGGAAGCCACTGGCAGACCTTGAACCACCCAAACAATAAGTTGACTTTAGAATTTAAATGGTAATTTTTGAACAAATAAAGCAGATCCCAACCAGAAAACAAACTGCACTACAGATGCTTTCCGATAGACAATAAACTTGATAGCACTAATAAATGCTTCTATTGGTCTTCACTTTCAGGTGTGACAGCATATAGGTGCTGCTGAAAGTTTTATGCATTGGAAAATATATCCTTTGTATTCAAGCATGAGGGAACTTCGAGTATTATTCATAATCTAACAGTATTTAAGCAGTCTGTAAAGCCATTACAGGAACAGCTGTTAAATGGCAGTACAAGATGAGTGAACTCAGTAAATATATTTAATATACTTAAATTTCTCTAATTTGGCAGAAAAAGAGTTTATATGCAGTTTTGACTGCTGTCTTGTGCCATGTTAGCAATCCTCTCATCTTTCAATCCTCCCCTCCATCTCCCAGTTTTATATAAGGCTGAGAAGGGCACTAGGTGAGGCACAGAAGATATCAGGATAACAGCCACACAAATTTGCGGGTTTGTCAACTCCAATGGCCAAAAGTTGAGGCCACATAAAAGGAAAGCCAGTTCTGCATCTGCTTCATATTTACCTTCCCTGAAGTGCAATAACCCTGTATCATGTTTCACTCAGCATTATTCTAACCACTGCAAAATAATTTCAATCACTGCTGCCATTCTCTGGGTGACTGTGATGTAACAACTGAAATTTTCCATGAAGCTCAGGCTGTCTGTGGTAAGCAGCAGGAACAGTTTATACTAGAAACTGTTTATGTTAGAAGCAATGATGATTGGGAACCATAATTCACACTAATATAAAGGGAAGGAGTTCACATGCTTTCCCAAAAAAGCCTGGCGCTGGTCTGTCACACTGACTTACTGGCCTCAGATCACTTGCTCTCCCTAAATTCTATTCCTGATCTACCCATTTTCTTTATGATGCAGCTGAAAGCACACTGTTGGAGAGGAGAGGCAAGACATCCTGGGGGGAAACCTCTCTTCCACCTTCAAAAGCAGGTTGTTCCTGGAGAGGGAGACACCAGCTCTCTTCCCAATGTGTCACGATGAAGTCCTCGAGTCAAATGAATGGACAAGGAGCTGCCATTGCCTCCAGTTAACAGTGTTTGTGTTTGCTACATGGAACCAAACTGCTTTCTGCTTCCTGAACTGTTCCTCCACAGTGACTTTGGGAGTAGGGAGGGGTCAGAGCCTGGGACGCATCCCACATGTACCGCTCTCATCCACAACCCACTCAGGTTTCAGAGGAGAAGCCCTGAATTCAAATGAAGGAAATACCTATATGCAAGAAACTCTCAGTCTCTAGGGGAATGTGAAAATAAGAGCAATTAAGTCATTAGATGCCAACTACAAGGTAAATGCAGTTTATAGTTTTTGAAGCTCTTTTGGCTGAAGCCTAAGTCTGAGCCCAAAAATCACTGTACCATTGCACCATCAGAATGTGAGATTTTCCCTCTTCTTCTTGAATGTTAAGTTACCAGCTCTTGAAATCACTGAGGTTATTCTGTTCTGAGATTACTTCATCTCCCCAGTGACAGCCAGGAACTCAGCAATAATTCACCCCCTTGGTCCTGAAACACTTCTCACTGAAGTCAGACCTAATTAGTGTAGCAAAACACAGAGAATTACAACACCACAAGGTGACTGAAATGGCATCCATTATTGATTTGCCATCCATTTCTACAGTGCCACATGAAGCTAATTAAATTTCAAAACACTGCTTCTGCCAGAGAAAGAAAGCTAAGTTGTGCAATACAGTATTGGTTTTATAATGAAACAACTGTCCTGCTAGTTTGGACAATGTAGGTGGTATATTTGAAGAAGCTCTTCATTTACTATCCTTATTCTGCTGTGCACAGCCATTTGCCAGTCAAGGGATGTACCAACAGCCTTTTCTCCCCCAGGCAGAAAAGTCAACAATTTTCCAAAGAAAGGTAGTCCAGCATTCAGCCTATGCATGCCCAAACAAATATAAACACACTAAGGTGAGCATGAAACTGTGCATACTCCATGCATCCCCATCCAGAATTTTCAGAGGACACATATTCAAAAACGAGTTGACCAAGTTACCTTCACAGATTTGGCAGGTACCTCTGCACAAGCTAATAGTCCTCTCTGAGATTCCCTGAGCACTGTCTTTTGTTCATGTGCTTAAATAATTATCATGGCCCGGGAGGAACAAAGTGACAACAACTCCAGGTTCTTGGTGGAAGTAGGTCTGACTTTATTTAACATGGCTCCCCTTATATATAGGGAGGATAGAATTTGCAAGAACAAGGGTTGTTAACATTCCACTAAAGGAGAGTAAAGGAGGGGACAATCTATATTAGGAAAAGTATAGGAGGGACTATAGAACACATAAGGTAAAAAGGGGTGAAACACAACCAAATAAGGTAACTCTGCACTGTGGTAGTAACTGACCAATCAGAAATAGGGAATAAAACATGAGGGGAATCGTGAGGTAAAACAACGACAAATATATGGGAACAACATAGGGAACATATATTATCATTAAAACATTAAAAATTCTGAGGTAATGGAAAGAGTCCAATGAATCCACATCGCACGAAGCTTTCTTCCATCCTGCTTTCATCTAAATTCTCTTGTTGTTTCTTTCTCCAGCATTCAGACTTCTCCTTCTTGTCATCTCCAACTCCCACAAATAATTCCCAGACAAAATGGGCATCCTTGTCATTAGCCAAATACAGGTTTTATTCTCATTTGCATTCAGACTGGAAGACACCTACATGCTTGGCTTACATTGCCTACCTAAAACAGCAGTGGAAGTCTGGGACTATTATATCCCAAATAGGTTATATGTGTACAGAAGTGACTATGCAAGAATGCATAATGAACATTGGCAATGTTCAGCATTTTGCACACTTATTATACACTTTCCTCTGCTAAAAAGTACCCCTCAGATCAGTGTGTTTTACAACCCTAATGCATAAGTGAGAGTATACAGGACAATAGAAGATTGGCATCAGGTTTTAAAATTAGATCCAATTTTCCTTTCTCATATTAGACCCATGAGAGAATTTGAAATAGGGTACTGGTATGTGATTGTTTACTCAGGAAAAGTTGGCTCAAGCAAGGGCAAGGGCAGGTTGTTATACAGTTAGAATAAACTATAAAACCATAAAAGCTTAAGTGATTATTATGCCACAGTTAAGTGAGCATTGCTTCCCTTACTTAAACATCACAATCTCCTTATTTTGAAATTTGCTGTTCTTTTATTGCAAGATTTCAAAAGTAATTAAACATGGACATATGATATATGCCTGATTTTTGTCTGCTCTAAACTGATTTAAAGCACTTGTAATGCCACTGGCTTCTAATAGAGCTGCTATAGTATTCACCTGAGGCAGGAATCAAATCTTTCAATAGAGAGGAATTTATGAAAATTTTATTATTTTTACTTTCTTTCCACAGAGTGAATGTGTTCAAAACCAAATCTTAGGAAGAATCACTACCAAACTCTTGAAAAAACCTACAGCTAAGGTTGTTCTATACTCAGTACTTATTTCAACACTTCAGTGAAAAATCATGTACTAGGAATTAAATAAAACCTTAAACCAAGCACAAAACAGCTCTAAGAAACGTATTTGAAATAAATCTCCTAATCCTTTAGCATTTTCTCCTCTGCAAGCAAGACTACAAATTAGCTTTCATTTAAATAAAAATAAAATTCCCAGAAGCACAGGAGTTTTTCTAAACTCAGGATAGAATCAGAAGACTTCAAAACTTTGAGAGTTCAGAAACATGAACCCTTGCTATTAAATCCAAGATCTTCCTGTGGTTTGAAATCAGAGTAAAGGAAAAAAAGTTTGTCTCTAGTTAAAAGCTTTTTATCAGTCACACAGACTCTTGGTGACTGCACATACTAACCCCACAGGCGAGGTAGAGATAAGTGCAGTGGATCAACCTCTGAGCTTGATTAAGCTTTTTTTTCTGTATCTTGCAGCAAAATCTCGATTTTTTTCTGAGTCCCTGAATGTTCAAGCTTCAAAGGATCAGGAAGCTCTGACAAACCACAGCTTATCAGCACCTCCTCTGCTCCTAATTCCCCTATATTACAACTCTTTAGCTGCTATAAGCAGAAAACAGGACGCAACAAAAGAACAGCTATTCAAATTCATTCCTAGGATTAGCTAGGTGCCACTGCTTTTGCTGTGAATGGGCATTGCACCTGAGCTCACTAAGACTTCATTTTATGTAATAGTTAGAAGCATCCAACACTTTTCTACGATTTTCACGTAAGAAATTCCCATTGAAGTTGGAAAGATGTCAATGATTTGAGCTGTTTTATAGCTTTGAAATTACAAGGATATTTGTCCACCCTGCAGAGTACTTTGTTCAGGTTCCTAACTGCTCCTTGATATCTAGAAACTCTTTTTCTCTTGATTCTCCTGCTTGTTTACATTACCAGTCAGTATGGCTCTGTAGAAGCAGATTGGAGAAAGAAACAGGGACTGTTGAGGACCCAGCATGCCCACTGTATGCATTTCGAGCCACAGAGTACTCTGCTCTGAACCATCCCAGCCCATCAGTACTGGCATGCATTAGGTGCACACCTGGAGCACAAGCAAACCTCCAAGTAAAGCAGCCCGTGCATAGAGCACAAGGACCAAAGGGAGGTGAGTAGCAACAATCTCAACACTGGGATATTTACTTTGAAAACACACTCTCAAATCAAACTAAAACGCTTTGATGCGTGTCCCTTATGCCTTCACCATTTCTCAACGCAACTTCTTCATCAAACCTTCTCACCATTCAAAACTCAGAGGAAGCCTCACTCCCACCACATCCTACATACAAATGCTTCATTCCCCTTCCTGAAGCTCACTCCTTAGTGCTCTCAGTGAATGATGATTACTAGGAGGTCAAACTGTATATTGAATTACTTTATATAATATTATTATGTTTGTTTGGGCCATGAGCTTTAGCATTCAGGGCAACCCTTGTGGAATATGCCCGCATCGGCTTATTTCCTAACATGCTTGGTCCTGTTGTCTTAGTCACTGCTAACATCCCTGCTGGCAGCAGAAGCTCCTGTGCAGCATGGGGCCAATGGGGAAGTTATTTTTATACATTTCCACTGTTAACTATCTTTCAGGAGAAATGAACAAATGAGCCACACGTCAACTGAACTTTACAGACCGACCATACAACCAAGTCCTCATTTTCAGACATCAGCTGTCTGATGTATTTTTACTGTGCTAGCAATAAACAAAAAATAGTGCTTGCTCTTCTCTCCCTTTCTTTACACTGCTGTTAACAATATAATTATATCCATAACAAGTAATACAGGGTATTAACAGAGTTGGAATGAACCGTCAAGCCAGTTTGAATCCTGCAATTTGTATAAAACATAACTATTTTGTTTAGTATGCAGACTAAAAATGCCCTGGCAGCAGATTTCACTCTGTTGTGAGATAAACATCCACCTTCTGCAAGGAACCACTTTTTCCTTGCAGTTTCATAAAGCAAATTTGCAAGCTATTTGACTCTCATATTGTTATAAATGAAGGACCTCAGCACACAAAGCTCCGATGATGCCGTATAGATTTGCTAGAGAGCATGTCAGGTACCTGGGATATTAGCAAAATGGATGCAGACCAAAAGCCTTTCAAATAAGGGAGAGAACAAAAGTCTTGATGAATGGTATCTCCTCTACTGAGTGCAGTCCATTTTCTGGGTCAAGGAACATTCAATTTGTATTAGCAACACTCAGAATATACTTCAGTTGTTTACTAGCTTTGTTGAAGGACTGGATGTTACCAGGATAGAAGCCAGCCTGGCGCATTGCTGGGCTTCAGCTAGCCCTGCTTATTCACAGCAAACAAGGAACCAGCTCAAATAGGAGTGCTTACTTTTTGTGAACATGAAGGCTAATGATTTTCTTCTTAAGACTGAGGGATACAAACGTAAGTGATTTTTGAGGAGAGACAAGAGTGGGTTTTTTTTGCTGGATTTGATTTGAAAATCCACTGCCTTGGCATTTTAATGAGCAAAAATAAGATTATAACATACCTAAAGGCAGTATGCAATTTCATAAACAATATATGTATTTGCCTACTGATGAGAGAAGTACCATGTCTTACAGCATTAACAAGATGAAAGGATATTTTTAGTACTTAAGGCATTGGTATTGTTTATTGCCAAAGCACCCATGATAAATTTTGTAAGCAAAGCTGATTCCTTTTCTACATTCTTTTTTCTAAATAATAAATAGTCCAAATACTCTACTAGTACAGTCTGAATTAGCTAAACTGACTTCAATTGTAGCTGATTTATACAGTCTGAGAATCTGGCCCTACCATGTAATTGCGTCTGCTCTAGCCAGCTTTTTTGGAATCTGTATCCTTTTAATTCACTATAGACAAAGAGGGAGTGTTTATTATTGCACAGTCTGCTATGTACTATATTTGTGTATTTTACCAAACAGATTGCATAGCTGGCATTAGAACAAATATATTTGTTATTGTTGTAAAAAGTAAATAAATCAAACTGTCTGCTTTAATATTGTATCGAAATTGTTAGAGAGGAGACATTTTCCATAATACCTAACAATAATATTGTTAGTGATTCATTGAGTACCTACAACTACTCTGGCTGGCTCTTGCTGCTCTGATTATCATCCTCAGCTTCTCCTCCCTGTCCTACAGTATTTTCTAAACCCACTCACTGATTCTCAAACCGATTTAGGATATGAACCTTTTCAGGCAGGGCTCTTTCTATGTTTTTTTTTCACTCATGGAGTCCTAAACTACAATTAAATTCTCTGATTGACATGCCAGAGTGTAGCAGCAAAAATCCTTGAAAGAGGTTCTGGGTTTGAAAGCATGAAGTCTGAAGGGATGCTCAGGTGTCACAGCTCCCACAAGTGTCACTGTGAATCCCATGTCCTCAGCCCTCTCCTGATGTACTACATCCTTGCCAGCTGTGCGTTTGCATCTCTAATTAGCAGAACTCTAAATTATCAAGAGGTCCACTTGCACATGTAGCCAAAGAGTGTGTTTGCTTAGCAAACCTGTTCATTCTGTGTGACTCCCTGGTTTCGTTTGAACCAAGCTGAAAAATTCATCTAGTTCTCAACAATTGCTCCTGCAGTTGGTTGGAACTTATCCTACATTTTAGGATGACTAGTCTTCTAATATTGCAAGGAACCAGAATTAGCAAATATGTGAGAGTAATGTGAAACAAAGTGCTCAAAGTTTTAAGGCCTAAAAATACAAAGAAGTCTCCTTTGTGCTCCTAATTCCTTCCTATATTTTCAAAATTCAGCATGAGATGTGACAGGATAAACTAATGCAGTCCAGGGAGTGATAGATTTGAGGAAACAGAATTTATTAACTAGACAAATTGCTACCAAATCTCAGGGAAATCTTTTTCTGTCACTGTTATGTTCAGAAGTTTCTACTTAGTCCTAAGGCATAAAAAGTGTAAACACTCTACTATATATTCTGCAACTATGACTTGCAGAGCTCACATTAACTTTCCTGCTAAATTGTATTTTCATAGTAACTTCAAAAGTCTCACAGTCATTTAAACAGTTTAAAACAGCTTATAAAAAGGATAAAACATGCAAAATAAATGCAGTGATACTTGTATGCATAAAAATGCAGAAAAATGTAAGGCTTTTTTATCAAAAATCTAAGTAGAATCCACACTCAAACTCTCAAATTTTGTATCTAACAACATTTTTGCTGCTCTGTTTTTGAACAGCCCTATTTTGGTGTATTCCTTTGATTTCTTTTAATCATGCTGTATAAGAAAGTAATCTAGAAAGAAAAGAGTCTTCATCTTCCTGAGAGATCTGTTTGCTATCAATATTTCTTCAAACTTGTTAACAGGTTTGATTCAAGTTTATTTTGGGGAAAATGCTTGCAGTATCACTTAACCATGGCTTGCGTTCAGCCTGCTTCTGCAGAGAATCTTTCTCAATTTTGCAGTATTTCAAGCTAACAACTCACAATATCTTTCAGAGAAGGTGTACTGTAACTTTCCAAAGTTTATAATCTGAGTAATGAAAATCAAATTAACAGTCTCAAAGTAAAATCTACTGGGTTCGCTGTGTTGAGCTGAAAGATCAATTCTTTCTTCTTTGCCAACATGTGCATAAATCAAAATGCTTTACAAATTGAACTAAGGAATAGTTCAGTCATAACAAAAGCCTGCTGCTTGTTTTATATTGGGGTTGCAAAATGTTTTGCCCCTTACATCTCCTCTCCTGCCTCACATAGAAAAAAAAAAGAGTTGCTTTTTGTCAGGAGCAGAGGGAAAGACCACAAATCCTTTATCTATACCCAGGATTACATTCTCCCTGCTGCTTAATAACTATTCCAAAATGGGTGGCACCAGCTCAGGAGATCCTTTATAATGCAGGTCATGAAAGGTGTCTTGTGTAGACCTCTGTGTGGCTCCTGTCTCCCTTTCATGATCTGACAATTGAACCCTCCTGAAACCAAAAGGAAAGCTCATGAAGGAACCAAGAGATACTTAAGAACAGTCCTTCCATTTTTTTATTTTTTTTTTATTTTTTTTTAAATAAGCCTTTACTTTCAAGACAGATAGGTGTTTACAACACCTTGTTTTGTACTTTGGGGTTCACCTCAGGCACCTGGTTGTTAAGCAGCTGGTCATTTCTATACTTTGTCCCCATCAGCATGTTGTTACCTCTTGCCTCTTGATGTTGAAAGCATTTAGAGTGTTATCTCTGAGGTCACTTCTGGGAATTCCACATTTTGCAGCTCTTTTTGGATAGCTCTTTTCCATATCAGCTTCTAAATGGAACATCAGTTTCCCTTTGGCAACTCCTGATTCAGTCATTCACTGATCTTTGCTGTTGTGGAAGTGGCATGATGAAATTTGGAGGTTAAAAGGCTAGGTTCAGAGTGATGTAAATCCAGGAAGCCCTGATGAGGTGAAAGAAGCCACACTGGTGCATGCCTGTCGAGAGTCTTCACAAAGGATAATAATAGGACCTAAGTTTTGCTTCTTTTCCTTCTCATGAATAATCTGGAGTGAATCTGATTGTGAATATAGGATTAATCATCCTTGACTGTATCTCCTCTCCGTGCGTCTATGAAGTGTGCATCTCCCCTGTTGGTCTTATGGATTAATATGACACCTTTGACCTTTAAAAAAAATCCAAACACAGCAGTGTTCTGCTTAAAAATGTTCGGCTACCTATAGCAATAGTAGTTTATTTTTTCCTAATTTATTTTTTCCACTTCTTTTCTTTATTTTTTTTCCTTTATTTTTTTTTTTTTTAACTTAGCTGTTTTATAATACTTTAAATGGTAGTATGTCTCTTGAAGCAAATATGGAAATACATCTGGCAGGGAGGCTGATCCTAACTCAGGGCAAATTAACATGAACACCACAACCCACATTATTATTAGTATTATCACATTTGTATCATCTTAAATCAAAAAGGAAGACAGAGGGTGACTGGGAGTTGTTATAGTTAATATTCTGTCAATATTTCCACTCTTACTTCTGGGTTACAAAACTTACACTGTTAAAATTGCTTTGCAATGAAAACATGTAAGTGCTCAGCTCTACAACAAAGTTGTTGTCATTGGGCCAAATCCTAAGGTCTTTGCTTACTGCTAACTCCTGCTGACTTCAGAGAGCATGTTTCCAGAGTGAAGCTCAGGGTTTGGCTGGGTTGCTAGGTTTTTTTATTTGTCTGTTTTCAAATTAAATTATTTTTTAATGTTTTACGCTGTGCATTAAAAACAAAGAATTTCTGAATGCAGTATGAAAAAGCACCTGGTCACATTTGATATTCTGTTACGTGGCTAGCTTTATTCAACTTTTCAATTCCCTCCTCTTAAACCAACTTTTTCAATCTCTTCTCCCCCACAACCAAATATAGATAGATCCAGGGGACACATACGCCTCTGTTTCTTTTGTCTTTCCTGGACACTTGTTTCAACACATACTTTGTGTGAATTAATTCTGTCCAATTCTTGCTTTGCTACTATGCTTTGAGATGATATTACTTTGTTTTTCAAAGAGAAAATGAGAACACAATGCTAGAATTTGGGTGTTGTATGGCCTATTGGCTTACAAGAAGCCCCCACACAAATATTTTGGCTTACTTGATTCCACAGGTTTCTGAACTCCCTGTTTTGCTGCCTGTCCACAAACAGAGATTCAGGTCCAAATTTTACAGCTTGTTTCCATGTTTCCATTTCAAATAATTCTCAGTGGGAGATGACATACAAACTTATGCCTTACAGAATATTAGCAGCGTTTGTTGGTTCCCTTTCAGTGGTTCCCTTCCTCTTCTTGTGCATACTTTTGCAATCTGGTAGCCAATTTTCTGCCTTCCATCTTCCTTGTATCCCTCCTGAGGACTAACACTGTCCCACCATGTGAACGCTGCTTCTTGCCAGCTACCCAGGAGGCCAGGGCGTGTAGCCACTCCTGTTCTGACACCGCAAGTCTAACAGGACCCATATGGTCCTGATGCACATCGCTGCTCTGGCACCACTCTGGCATGAAGCCCTTGATCTGGGGGAAGAGCTGACAGCACAGGTAGAGCAAGGCTAGTGAAATCCTTTGGGCTTCTCAGGGCTTCACTTGGGTATCCACAGAGTTTCCGTCATGTCGTATTTCCAGTTCTAAAGTCCTATAGCAGCTACCACGTACGTAACAAGTGCTGTGCCAATTAAAATTTTTTCCTGCCTTGATAACATCTTCCTTGTTATTTGTTGTGCATCCAGTTATCTCACTGTCTGCCATGACAAAGGTCTGTTTACTTCCAGATCCAGTCCAGATCTGGTACATTTTCCATTGCAGCTTTTCTCATAGTGTAACCTATGACATGCATTTATCCTTTTCAACACATCTACTCTAGTAGCTTTCTAATCTTCCAAAAATTTTGGGGAAAATCATCCTTGTAATACAGTTTCCAAGGAATCTGTTACTAGTACAGAGAGTTTCCATCTCAGTCTGTCTTTTGTCTACTTGTTATTACACATTAGTCATACCCAGCAAAAACTCATTCAATGTCCTACATAAAGGATAGGCCGACTCTCCACACGGAAAATCTGTTTAACTTGATGATGATATTGTCATATATATGGCACAAAGTTACTCAGCACTTTATGGAGATGTTTGAAAGCCTAAACATTGCTTCAAGAAGTTGACAATGTAAATACATATATTTGGAGATATTAATTAACAAGAGTTGTTATGCATGAGATTTATCATATATCTTTGACTCCTTTTGCCTCAGGCTAACCCATTTCTTTTATATTTTTTCCTAAACCTCCAAGCTGCTGAACATATCTTTAGCCAGCTATTGTTCCAAGATCAACCCTGCAAAATAAAAACATTTTATTTTTATCCTCACCAGCTGCACAACTTTCCTTCTCAAATTACCTCTATCAAATTTCAAGATTATGATGACTGTTTGAACTGCAAAAGTGTGGTTTGATACCGAGATAGCTGGTTCCATGTTAAAAGAGAGTTCATACAGAAAACCACAAATAGAAGAACCACAATTTTTTCCTGAATGTTAAGATTTTTTTTAATTCTGTTGCTAATGAAATCCTGCACATGAACATCTAATAATAGTAAGAATGATTTGGAAAAAAAAAGCCTATAATACTGTCATGATGTTGTGCTCACCTAATAAATGAAGCTTCAAAATTTTGGTGTTGAGAGAGAAAAGAGCTGTTGGCACTGACATAAGTTACCAACACATTTAATAGGAGTCACTGATTTGGTAGGAAAGTCAGGGATCTTGAACCAGTAAAACTGTGAAGCCTTGTCTGACAAAAAATAATGTCAGTGACTTCAGCAGGAACAGCATATTGCATGGGGCTGCTTGAGGGATCCAGGCAGACAGGAAAGCAGAGAAATAGAAGGAAGAGGAAAGGAAAGTCAAGTTAGAACAGAGAGAGTTTTAAAGAATATGAATATGAATCCTGTGTAAGAGCAGGGATTTCCATGAAGAGCCTCACTTTGTCTAGCCTATTCTACTGTCAGAGTAGGTGCAAGTCTTGATATCAGCCAAGTAGCACTGGCCTACAAGGCATGTGAAACAGCTACTGTCTACTGCTGTACTGAAGAGCAAACACAGCACTAACTTCTGAGATATATTTCAATTTTCTCCCATCAGTTGGGGTTCTTTCATATGAAGCAGTGGCTATGAGTGTGACTGTACTGGAGGGATGTTGACTTAAGGAAAGGAAAGGTTTTTTTCTGGAATTCAGCAGCTGGTAGTAAAGACCACATGACATTACCTTTATTGCTACTGTGGGAATATTGTATTTATTAGTGTATTTCCTATAGTGCCAGGAAAAAATTAGGATAGCTTTCTCACCTTGTTTAAAAAAGAACTGATATTTTTTTACCAGACTGAGTGGTTAGTTCTTATGGTCAGCATCTAGTCATAGCTGCATTCTCCTCGGAGGAAAATCCCTCTGTTAAGATTTTTGGTGTAAGGTTTTACTGCCTTCTTTTTTTTTTTTT
>VXAY01007337.1:755812-768977 GCA_013399855.1 Oxyruncus cristatus
TTTACCTTTGTCTGCATTCTAGCAGGATTCAACTAGGTCTATTACAGCTGTTGGCATTCATTTTAGCTTTGATAATCCCTAAGGAAGTTGTCCAGAGCATTTTTCTTGAATGCCAGGCAGGAACTGCTAAAAAAGTCAGCGCTGTTGAAGCGCAGAATTCCAGCCTGGGGAAGTCTATGGGAGCTTAAGCTTCTGGGGGAGACAGGAGCTGAAAAGCCCTCCACTGGCAGTGTAGTTGAAAAGGGATCTTCTGAGTTGCATTGGCCTTCAGCTACCTACCCAGAAAGGAGGGGACAAGATGGGGAGAATAGGAAGTCGGCTTCATTTCCTCCTCATAAAGAATGTTTTCTATTGTTTCATTGCCTAGGTTTTAAATTTATGTATAGTTTTCTGCATATACATATAAAGACACCATAAGGTTACATCAAGAGATAAATAGGCATCCACATGCAAGGAATAGACCATGTAAAGACAGACAGTGTGAGGAAATAAGTGAAACTTAAGTAATTTATTTGTTAATAAAGCAGGTATGGCTTGGCTATAGGTGAAAGGGAAAGTGCAAACTGTGCGGTTTGTTTTTTTTCAAGTGTACTTATGGCATGAGCACCAGCATCCGCACAGTGTTTGTAAAAGGTCCCTCCCCCTGACAGAAGAACCACCATGCATTTTCTTAACAGGAATCTTTAAACTTGGCTAAGCCTCGAAACCTTGAAGTTTTTCCTGCAAAGACTCATTGTATCAGAGAGCCTGGTCATGGAGTAAAGCATTTGTGTGAGAACAAAGAACAGAGAGTAAAGAAAGAGAGAAACATTGAAAGGCAGAGAGCGAGTGGGTAAGCTAGCAAAAAAGTTAACTGTTTGCTTGGATCTTTAACAGTGAGGAGGTTAAAGTCCATTTGTCATTATGACTAACTACAGGAGACAGATCTAACTGCTGTGAACCTGCCAAAGACTCCTGTGTGCCCATACTTCATGAAACTGGTACGTGATTCATCTTGCGGCTGTGGTTTAATAGCAGCACTTCACATTTTGAAGCCTGGATAGCCTCACATTTCACTCTCTTTTTGTCATGGGTGCATAACTTTCCATTATAGGACCGGCTGGAAAACAGAAGTTCCACTTAGCAAAAATTTTCGAAGTTTGAGTGATTTTGTTCCACGTTGGTATTAAAAACAACTGCAGCTTCTCAGAATGTCTTTGAGAGAGCTGAGGGCAGAAGAGGGGAAAATCAGACAGACTAGTCAGCCAGGGGAACAGATGCTGACCAGTCTTTGTAGGCAAGGTTCAAGACCTCACTTTGACAGAATCAAAGTGGTGTTCACCTTACTTAAATTTGAGCTTTTAACTCAGCTGTAGCTACCTACTATGGTCAACGGAAAGAGATTTCTCCTCGGAGAAGCTAATTTAGACCACATAAAGCAGGCTTTTCCTCTAAATAAATGTTTGATAAAACAGCTTAGGTCTGTGTTCCATTTTATAACATGAGGAGTTTGAACAACTAACTTATCTGCCTACAGTTGTGCTCTAATCACAAGTGGGGCTGTATGATGTAACCTAGGAAGCATTTTTTCTTCTCTTTCGACAGTGAATTTCACCTGCAACCAGGGCAATCTCCCTGAAAAAAAGTTTACACAATCGATTCCTCAAAACCAGATGTTTTGACACTGAAAAATAAGCAAAAAAATGCACTCAACAAGCACACATTTCACCGGAGGGCTCGTTACCAGAAATGTCTGGCAGATCATTATAAGTCACCTTATGTTTTATTTGTAAATAACTCCTTAATTAAATGATTTAAACTAAAAAAAGGATGTGTGAACATACATGAGAAATGAGCTAATCTCACTTATAGATAATACAAGTAGGTACACCAAGAAGTACAACAGAAATTGTATATTCTGGATACTTGGGTTGACTGATACTGGTTGATAACAGTAGGTGTGTTTTAAAACCCCATATGAACCCGACACATTGTAACAAGTGGATTCTCAGTTTAGCTGTGCAGAAGTCAGGGACAGTCTGACAAGTTTACCACGTTGAACTTTGCCTAGCATGTTTTGTTTACTTGTGAGGATAGAGATGCCTAATACAAGACCATTTCTCACATTGTGTATGCACAAAGGCAGTTGGGCCTGGGTCAAGGTTTTTAGCCTCTCATTTTAATCCAAACATATTTTGATTTTAATAGTCACTACCACAGCATTTAAACTGTCAGGGAAAACACTGGTAAATAAAGATGAATAGTGCACCTATATTAGTGATGTTTTAGGAAGTGACTTTTTTTGGATCATGCCAGAAAACGGACCCTTGGCCGACAAAAGCTGATGTCTCCCTTCACTATGCATGAGCAATTTTTGTAAAAAAAAAAAAAAAAGAAGTTAAATGATGGTGATGCAAGTCTGTCTCTAAGATAATATTCAACAGTATTTGCTATAACATCCTGTCAGTTTGAATTCATTCTCTCACCTGAGGTGTGCCTCCAAAGCAGACATTTCTTTGTCTTACTCTAATGAATAAGCTAAAAAAAAATATTCTAAGTGCAGATTTTAATAGCTTTGTGAATACCAGTTTATAGTATTTTGCTCCTTTCTTAGTTAAGCCTAATCATCAGTTACTATAGATCAGCTGTATTTTCCTTTTCTATTCAGAACACTAGACTGTTAAAATGATCTTTATTAATAAAGCATTGCATGTGTCGCATTTTAATCAAGCTTTTAAATGGCACTCAGAAATGGAGCATATTATGCCTACAGAAAAGAAAAAGCATTGAAATTTTCACTGTTACTCGCATAGAGGACTGCAATTTCATATTGAACTTGCAGCCTCCTGTGGCCGGGAAATACCTCTCTCTCAGCACATGAATATGCCATGGTATTTTTAACACCGCTGCAGCCCCTAAAACTATAAGACTTCCATTTGACAGTGCTTAGCAAACTACTCTCATTATTTAAAAACAAGTCAGCTAAGAAATGCTGACCTGTTAAGCACTTCTTAGCTTAGAAAACTCCATGAGCCTCTAGCACATTTATGTGAGACTACAGACATGAAACTAAATTTTGTTTTAATAAATAAGAAGATATGCAAGCCATGTGTCATATTTAACTGCTGATGTCAAAGACACGAGAAGTCTGCTTTTCACACATCTACTGTAAATACATTTTACAGGGTCTATGAGTTAAATTCCCTGACAAGAAGCATTTATGCTATCACTTGATCTACTGAATCAAAGCGGTTTCCTCAAGTAGAGGAAAACAAAGTCAAATTATTTCAGTCAGTCACACGTAGACTTCTCATCTTCAGAGCTGGTCCTCTTTGTTAATGAACATGCAAAGTTTGCTGATGCTTCAGCACTTACCTGAGAAAGACAGTGCTCATTTAACATTCAATGACTACTTCCCTATGCAACTGGAAGCTGAGCAGGACTGGGAACTGTGTTAAGAATACTCAACTCATGCTCATATCTGAAAGCCTAGTCCTCTACCTGGCAAACATTAGCACAAATTTATCAAATATGCAATCTTCTACCCACCAGGAATATACGGCAATGGATTGGATAGGCAATAGGAGAAATCCTTGCCACACAAAGAATTATGGTTTTCTATCAAGTGTTTATGATTTACTTTCATTTAAAGTAAATAAGGTGCATGGGGAAAAAAAACCGTCCAGGACATATTTTGGATTTCAAAAGGACAGCCTTTGATGTATTCCGTGCCCTTGAAGAAATTTCAAGCCTTCGGCACTCTCAGATACCCAGGGATGTATTTTAGACCACATCACACTTCGGAGTGTGACACAGAAGGACCTGAACTAGTATCTGTATGAAGGTATGAATGTTTTAGCAGTGGTCTGGAAAGCAGCAGAGCTGTGTAAACAGGTCATTGCGTCCGATAACAAGTGCTGGCTCTCAACAAGTACTGAGTGCTGATGAACCCAGGTGACCACTTTTTATGGAACAGCCTTGGTCTTTGTAGACTTAAGGCATCAGTTAGAGACAAACTTAATTGATAAACATGACTGATCAGAAACAGTCAGAGACTTGAACACGCTTGGATGTGTCAGAGACATATAACTTCTTTGAAGCTGTCAATACTAATACTAAAACTATGAAACAAAGATAAATCAAAAGATTCTGTGAATGTGTATTCCCAAAAAACTGCATGAAAATAGTTATGGAAATAGTAATGGAAATTTGGAATAAGGAGAGTCCACATTGAATGGTGGGGAGGGGAACAAGAGAAAGAAAAAAAAAAGAAAAAAATGGTATGCAAATAAAATTGGATCTTTCAAGCACTATCATTAGGTGTAAGGATATTAGTTGCAGGAAAAGCTGAATGAGTCCTTCCAAGAAGTATTTAAGGAAATGTCAATGGATTGATTCAGGCTAGGGAAAGAAAAAGGCTGTGGTACAGTAAGGATAGGATAATAGGTTGGCTCAGTACTTCAGCAAATACTTCAGCTTACTTTCTTCCAAGAACCATGATCCTGGGGAAAACTAATAGGAATAATAGGAAAGAAGTTGCAGAAATTCACGGTATTACATTAAAAAAGCAGATTAATGTGTCTGTTGAGGTAAAAGAGAGAAATGAAAGCAGTTTATTATAAAATTTTACTTTGAAAGTCTAGAAGCAAGTTTTCTTAACAAGTTTTATCAAGACAGAAATTATACAAAGTTAGATAGAGGTCTCTGTCAAGAAGTAAGAAATGTGATCCCAGCAAATACAGATGAGTAGATCTGACATCAAGACAATCTGACAAAAACAAAACAAACCTGAAAGAAGTTAAATCCTCCTAGACCAGTTGTAATGATGAACAATCTTCTAGACACAGAAAACGTTTTAGGTCAAAGGTAGATTGTATCTATTTGGATTTTGTTAAAATTATTGAATATGTCACTGAAAGGGAATCTATTAGCCAAGACAGAAAAGAAGGGAAGTTGTAAGTTTTATGGAAAGTTCAATGGAGAGGTTGGGGGTTGGTTGTTGGTGGAGTTCATCAAAGAACAACACCAACCTAGTCTTAGGGTCAATATTTCTCTCTCTACTTTTATTACTGGATTTGATGCAAAGACTGTGCATGTCATAAGGCCGTTTCCCTCCAACATTCTTGACAAACATTTAGTGCAGACAGCTTGATGTGCAGCTGTATATTGAGCTCTGGGTGGTGGGACATCAGGCAAGAGGCTGTGAACTGCAGAGGCTTTGCACAACGAAGGGCACAGGGAGCTGCGGTCCAGCCAGGCCACCGGACACTCAGAGACGCAGCAAGAGCCAAGGACTCCAGACTTTCGTACTTTTAGACTGTGAGGGTGTAAAATCACAGGATTTCCTTTCTTCGGGGTCCCTCCTTGGAGGCACCCAGCTCAAGCTGTTATTTTTTTATTGTACCATGATTAAACTGATTTAAGGATCAAGACACATGATACTCTGCTGTGGGAAACCTGAGATTGAGACGGTAAGGAAACCTGGTCTGACTGCGTGAGTGTGGCGTGTACAGCCGCAAAGGGACCTCAGCCCCCGCTCAAGTGGTGCAAGAGTGACAGCCAGAGTGGCTTCTGGATGGTCAGACAAGAAAGTTTCTTTAATAACATTCCGTGGGAGGCATTGCCGTGAATGAAGAGGCCTGGACCTTGAGGGATGGAGTTAGGGAAATGTGATGAAGTCCAGCTGTGGAAATGCAAGCTTGTGTGACTGAGACCTGATCCAAAGCACTCTAGATGAGGACAGACAAATGCATTCTGGATCCACAGGAAACTACAGAATAATAGAATGGAGACCTCTGTTTCACCAAGGACTGACTAGGAGACACAAGCACCAGAACCAAGGTTTCTGGGAAAGTTAGTAAAGCAATGGTGATACTGTATGAGATCTCAGATAGAATACTGTGCAAAAATTCAGTCACCATTTTTCAAGAAAGATTATTCAATACTGAAACAGATTCATGGATCTGCTACTAGAATGAGGTGAAGAATGGAGAGTTTATCTTGTGTCAGTCAGGATTATTTAATATAGAAAATAAAAGGCTGGTAACAGACATAAAAGTCTATTCTTACATGATGGAAACAGGCACCAAGAATGGAAAAGAGATGTCTAAGCTAAAGAAACATTATCAAAATTACAATATCACAGAGGCTGGCAAAAATTAAACTTCCACTGGAATTAGAAGAGAGCGAAGGGTAGAGAGTACCTCTCAGCCATTAGAGCATACAGATGTTGGAAGAGTTTTTTAAAAGTAGTGGTAAAACCTGAATTCAACAGAATTACGTTTTGAAAAAGAATACATCATAAGAGACAGGGATGGTATGACTGGACTCTCTTCCACCTGTTAAAACAACTTGTTTTGCTTCAGTGCAAATTTGCACTTTTTAGTAAATCCATTTTTTTACCACATCAGAGTTCAGTCAAGTCATCTTTAGTTGCTGAAAGGTAATGGATGTTTTCTTCATTTTGACACCACTAAAAGTGTAGATAGAAGAGAATGAACTGATCACATTTCTATTTTGCCTTAGATATCTTGATGTACCTGGGAACTGATCTGACATATATATATCAAAGTGAAAACAGTATTAGAGTGTTTTAATCAGAACAAGAGTAAGAAAAGGAGAAAAGCAAAAATAAATGTAAGCACAAGAATGAGTCCGCTGCAGAAATTATTCATAGGGTAGAGTATTACTTTCCCGCTTTAACAAAATCTCCCAGTATTGTAATCTTTGTTACAACACTTAATCAAAGCACATAAAAATACTTAATCTAATTTCTTTCCCTTAGTCTTACCTTCATGGCATGTACTCACCATTTCACATAGGGGCATGGAGGTAAGACTGAGAACCGGTTTTTTCTTCCCCTTTCACAGGATGTTTTTGAGCTGTTTGGTATTCCTTTGAAGACTACAGCACTAGTTTACATACTAGATATTTATCACTGGTGTGGAGGGTGAAACACTAACTGTACACCGTAGTCCCTGCCCTTTTAAAATATTAATTGATTAGTAACCATCTATGGAGGCTCATAAAGTATTAACTCCTGAAGTGGGGAAGATCTCAGTTTAACATCATAGCACAAATCCTACGTGATTTAAATCCCTCACAATCATGTTAAAATCCAAAGAGTTTCAAGGTGTTTACATTAGTCCA
Organism: Oxyruncus cristatus; assembly: GCA_013399855.1. Taxonomy (NCBI): domain Eukaryota; kingdom Metazoa; phylum Chordata; class Aves; order Passeriformes; family Cotingidae; genus Oxyruncus; species Oxyruncus cristatus. Next base: position 762,941 of record VXAY01007337.1, read on the forward strand.
ATATCTAATATTAACACCTGGTTTTGAAACCTCATGGAAACATTATTACTCTATTGGTCCACCAGGACAGGAATGTAAGTTTAAGCTTCTTGACTGATGCAGGAGTATTCATAAATGAAGTCAACATCTTGAACATCAACGCTTAATGCTTTTATTGGCTTGCTACTCTTTAGCAATTTCCACTTTATGCACTGCGTACCAGGTTAGCTTGTATTTGAACAATTGTGCTACATCTCCTGAATTGCCACACCTGAATTTGAAGATAATGGTCTGCATTTCCCTGAATATCAGCCACTAGCTAGTCAGTGTATGAAAGTGTCAGACTGAGACTGACTCATTTGTTTTGTGAAATACATAGTCCAGATGCCATATTTATTTGGAAATCCAATTTATCTTTTTTCCTTTATTTTTTAGCTATTCAACTTACGTAACTCACCTCATTGTAAACAGTTTATCAAGCCCATGAATTTGTGGTTCAGAGGAAAATTTTGAATCACTCCAAAGATGCATGACTGCAGTACATCACTATTATAGTCGGATTTTATAAAATAAAATAGAAGGACATGGGCAAAGCTGTGGAAAAAAATTTGGTTTTCACAGAAATCCACTGCTATCCACAAAAAAGTAACTTTTAACATGACAGATTGCCTGCAATGGCAGGGGCAGGACTTGATAGCCCTTTTGGGGTGTATGAGAAAGCCTGAGAATTGTTTAACATACTTGACATGCAGCACTAATATCTTGACGATCAGCAGTGCTAATAAACCCTACTGGTCCCAGTTCAAACATAGTAGATGCTCAGGCCTCCCCTAAAACTTAAAAATGGTAAGGGAATTTTCAGATATACTCTACTGGCTATGAATAACCCCAGCCACTATTCACAGTGGAGCAATAAAGACTTGACTCACACCGAAAGAAACAAACAGATGGGCTTTTTCCTCTTCATATAGAAATGTCAATTAAATAAAAGAAGGGTAAAGTTGACAGAGTTATGTCCCAACTCTGTCAAAACATAAAGAAATGTCATGTGTAGGACTCTTCTTTCGACACATATTTTAGTTTTAGACACAAATTTTAGTTTTAGACACAAGTTTAATTTTAGACACAAATTTAGTTTTAGACACAAATTTTAGTTTTCTTTACCAAGTTCCAAGGTACATTTACATAAGAGACACCAGAAATATTATCTCTGATTGCTGCCACTAGATTTCTTCTTATATTGCTAAGTTAGTGGTTGAACAAGTGTTCAGTGTGTCTTTAATTGCTACCACCATGAAGAAATTTTCCCTTGGGATTTATTAGCTAATGACTGCCTCCCTTGCTGAGCTGTAAATCTACGAAAGTCTTTGCAAACTGATAATTTACCTTCTTGGAAACAAGATATAAGGAACCCAAACAGGTGGGAGCCATAACTGCAAACACATGAATGTAATAAAATTAGCAATTATATGTATTTGAATGGTACCCTCTAAAGTTATTCTCTTAGTAAGCTTTAAGTATCCACTCAAGTCATACTTAAGTGTGAAGCAAATGTTTTCAAGAGCCAATACATTAATGTAATAAATTAAATATTAGTTTTGAGACATCCTTAACTATTCAAGCTGTAGGGTTTTTAACACAGTAGCAGTATACATATTGCTACAGGATGGCTCAGTTAAAGCATGTCTGCTACTCTTCAGACACCTATTTGAATAGTGAGAGAATGCATAGGAGATATTGTAAGTAAAGTAGCTGAGGGCACACAATCCAAGAGACTCAGTCACATTATGTAGCAATAATTATCTATACTATAATATAACTATTATTATCCAAATTATCTATACTATAAGGTAAACATGTACTTAGAATACGCAAACGGTTTGCTCTTACGACCCAGGAAATTTGGCGAATTGAAAGTATATATGAATTTGTCCATTCCATGCAGCTATTCAGGTGTTAGGGCGCTCATGAGGAGGAGGACATGCAGGAGAGCACAGTCCTTCAGCTTTCAGCAGCCAGGTGTGCTCACCTGCAACTATTTCTTAACCCATAGGAAAAGGAAGCGGGAGGCTTTAGTGTGTGTTCAAGAGTGAGCTGCTTTCCTGTGACAGGGGTGTGTGACTAACATGAGAGTCATTCTTACAAATTTCAGCTACTTGGTAGCAGCCAGAAGGTCTATGTCTCAAACTCATGCTAGTCAGAAATTGTATTATCTCCTTCCTGTCATCTTCTGAGTGCAGTCTAGAGGGTGCTAGATAAAACTCTTTTCGGGAGTTTGGTACTAGAAGGGACTATCTGCCTCAGTTGTCTGTGATTACATTGCACTGGAAGCGAGCTTTCTGCTGTTAGTTCTACATAATTTTTTCAAAATTGCTTTTCTGCTGAAGTGTTTTCAAATGTATTTTGAAGGTTATTATTATCCATGCTGTTTCTGTTCCCATATTTGGAGGCATAATAGTGTTGCGCTACAGAAACAAGCCATTGTGGGGTAATTAAATACTGCACAAACTGTTCTGCAATGAATGCAGCAGGCATGAACTTGTTAGCCTAGGTAGCAGAGAGCACCTGAAAAAAGCTTAGTTTTCTGTGAATGACAGGATAGCTCCGTCAGCAGGGGACACCACAGAATAAAAGCACTGACTTATGCCTCTGTCAGTCTCTAGTTTTTGAAGTACATCAATTCTCTTAAAAAAATAAAAAGTGAAATCGCAGAATTTTTCCACCCTACTATTTAGTTGGACCAAAAAAAGAAATCTTATCACCTCAGTAATCAGAAGATTCTTTTGACTCCATCTACTGAAATGACAATACAGCATGTTATTTGATCATATCTGCAGCTCTAAAATGTGAATACACAGATTATTTGTTTACTAAAAATATCTGTATGCAAGTAATGACATCAACTGCACAGTCATAGCTTTTGCCTATTCCAGTGTACCACTTCAAATGCTCACAAGACTGAAAAAAATTAATGATAATAATGAGTATAAACTATTTTGTAGCCTATTTGTTCTCTGGCCAGATGTGCCTTAATCCTGTTGTCATCCTTGGAAACACATAGGTGTACAAACAACAAGAAGGAACCCTCAGCGGAGCTCTTCACTTTCTCTCAGTTTTGGATCCACGATGGTCCAGTTTGTTTTGGGAACAGCATTCTGTGATCCAGTGGGAAAGTCCCTCCAGCATCATTGTTATCAAGTGGCACAAGGAGCTCCTTAACCATTCCGGCACTGCGAGAGGACCATATCTGGGAACACATGGAGCACACAGCCCACCAGGCACAGCCCAGCGCACTTGTGGAGCTGCTGCTGGTGCAGTGAGGGCTGCAGTTACTTTTGGGACCTCACTGGGGGCTGAGCTTCCCACTGCCCAAATAACTATTCAGCAATTCCGGAGAACTGGTCTCACGGGGTGGGATTTATGCACCGATCAACCATATCCTTTTGGAGCCTGCGGTTAAACCAATTACCCATTTTATTTTCATTTCCCATTAACCAGGAAGACTCCAGTATTGTCCCGGTAGTGCTGAATGTGTATAGTGAATATTGTATGCTATTGCTACAGGAGGAGCTCTTTTCTTTCAAAGAGGTTGTATCATAAAGGGAATACCTCAGCTCTTTCCTTGGAGTATAGCAATCTAAATAATTATATTAAAAAAAAGTCCAAAGCCCACATCAGAACTCTACCCACACAGACAGATAATTTTGATTCACTCTCCAGAAATCTAGCTATAATTACAGAATAATGTAGCAATCTTTCTATGTTAGACCCAGTCAGCCACTGCTTTTACATTCTGGCCAGCACAAACCTTCCCTGTGAAGCAGCTGTTTTGCTTTCACAGTACCTCCTAAGGCTCTATCCACCTGTAAGCTGCTACCAACAAAGACCTCCCCATTTTTAGATGTTTACACAGCACACAGCATCACTGTGAAGTTCACAGAAAGATCTGTCAGGTGCTGCCATGGTATCAATCATAAGTTAGTAAGAGGATCAGCACATCATCCACGTAAGCCGCAAAGAACTTTCATTATATAAGGTTACTACTTTACCCTTTACCATTTTATCTTCCAGGTAACATACCGGCAGTCAGAAAAACTTTTAATATAAAAGTTGATTAAAAATTCAGAGGCCATGCCATTTGAGCTGAAAGTTGGTTTTCAATAAGGTAAATTGAACCACATTAAAAAATTCATAAACCTGTGAAAAAAAAATCCTTTTCTGGGTAGTGTATATAAGGTGCACTGGGATAAAATTGTCACTTACATCCTATTTAAACTGCTGCCTCATTAAATGGTGAAAGTTCATTGATGGGTCTGCCAGAGAAGGTAAGTCAGGTGAAATACCCCAAGCCCTCGGACAAAATTCTCTTCTCTGAACCTTTGAGAAAAATCGATTTTTCCAACCAAACCCTTTAAGTGATCTGATGCTTGGTGTGAAAATAGCTAACAACATCCATTGGCAGTGATCACCTCCCTGAGCCCCATCATTACTCCAGGACCTTATTGTAAAAAGGAGGAGGAAACACAAGCAAAAGTCCCCAAAACCAAACATTGCAAGAGGCAGGTATTTTCCCAGTTCAGACTCCTGAGGTGACAGGGAGAATTCAGAAGTAGGAGTGTCAGAGCAGGCACTGCAGTCAGAGGTGGCTCATAGCACTCTACTGCTGGGCAGAGCTGGCACAGGCTCCAAATAAAAATCAAAGCAACACACGTCTTTTCAAAACAAAGAAAGAGTGAAAAAAAAATAATCTCATACTCAGAGTACCTTTGATTCCTGGCTGGTAGTTGATGCTGGAGAGGGGGGTTGCTCTGGGCTCTCCACTTCATTCTCTTTCTCCCCACTGTCCACGCTGACTTCAGTCGTGCTGCTCGGAGGAATCATTTTACCTCTAAACCACTGTCACTATAAGGAAAAAAAGCTACAGACTGTTCTTGCTGTTTTTCATTTAACGTCCTCTTCCTTCTCTGCTCTTCTAGAGCAAATGAACTCCGACTGCTCGGTTTCACTATATTTGCAAGACTAGAATTCTCTGGATTTTCTTTTTTTTCCTTCTCCTCCTCCTCCCCCTCCTTCCTCCCTCCCCTTTCCTATGTAATTCTGCTGCGAGGGAGTAAGTTATCGATGGCTCTGTAGGTCAGTTGTGTGCCTGCTTTTCCCTGATACTCCTCCCCTCCATAGGAAGCCTGGAGGTGTGGAGCAGAGTCGTGACCGCCAGCCCCACAATCAGAAGGGAGCGATTTGAAGTAGAAAGCCCGAGCCACACACACACACGGGCCACTGGAGGGAGGAGTTGTATTTCTAATGCTCTGAATAGCTTTGGAGGAGCATGTGCTGTCATAGTAGTGAAAGAAAGTAGCGTGCGCACGCACACACATACACACACACACACAGACAGGCAGGCAGTGTACGTGAGGTTTTGAAGCATTTTACCTTTTAACAGGCTGGAGAACACAGAGTTGAAGGACACTGTTATATTCTTACAAGTCTTTTCCTGAAGAAAAAGAAGGGCTCTGGAAACAGAGGAGAAAAATTAATCTTCCCTTTCCTTGTCCTAATGAAGTTTATTTAAAATTCTAGCTATCCAGTGTCTCTACAGCTCTCACCTTGCTTTACATCCTGAACTTGCTAGCAAATGACAGGACAGAGTCAGGGTGGAGTTACATGTGGATCCACGTGTTCCTTGCTCTCCTCCCCGGCAGGGAAGCCCAGCTCTGAGCCATGCACACGCAACCTGGGTCATCTGGAGCTCCCACTATCTCACGCATCCTATACCTGCAGGTTGTCATAGTGATAATATTCCATCAGGCAGCAACAGAGCAGAGGCAGCCATTGGGAAGAGCCTGTTGGCTTCCCCCAGTGCTGTAATTCCTGAGGATGCAGCACCTGAAGTCATGGTTGGGACTGCTGTACTACCAGCAGAAGGTCAGCATCACTTTGCTGGCTGGCTCAGATTGTTTATGTTGTTTGAGGTTTTACCTCTGATTTAAATCTGCCGCAAAGGTGCCTGTCAGCTCTCTTCCTTGCTGAATTGAGGTCTGTATTGTGAATCATAGAATCA
>VXAY01007338.1:0-40308 GCA_013399855.1 Oxyruncus cristatus
TGTGCCATGTGCATCCGTTTCTCTTAACAACCTTGTCCTGGGAAAGGAGAGTTTCTCCTAGGCGAGACTTTTCCTCGGGGAAAGGCACCGGGGAGTGTTTGAGAGGGAGGAAAACCTCCCATAGCACAGGGAGCCAGCTGCACAGCAGATAGTTTCTTGTTGAATGGCGTGCTTTAGGAATGGTACTCCCCAATTTAGTGTTCCCACTGAAACTCCAAACGACCTGCCACTCACTTGCTCACTCACTCCCTCCCTTTCCCCCTGCCCCTCTCTGCTGCAGCAGATTGGAGAGGAGAATTAGAGGCACAAAAGGCAAAGATCATGGGCTGAGAGAGAGCCCCTTTCCCCTGCTTCCAGCAAGGATGTGAGGTGGTAGAGAATAACCTCCATGTCCTAGTCCCCTCACAGCTGCTGCAAACAATTAATCCTGTCCTAACCAGAATTAGGACATCTAGTTTTTCTTGATTTCCTTGGTTTAAGTAAGGAAGGGGTTGGAGGGAGGGACATGTGTCACGATCCATGGGTAGGGCCTCTAATCACAACTTTCCTGCTACAAGAGTCACAATGTTTTGTTATGCCTGCTCCTCCACAGGTCTTACTTCTCTTAGAAGAGGAAGACAACTGGAAACAAACTGAAATACAGAGGAGTATTCTGTAACATAATATCTGACACAGAAAGATTTCAAATCAATCTGTTTGCTTCTATTCCTTTGAGCTCAGATTACTTACTGGAATAAATGCTAAATGGACTGAATTAAATCTGGGGCCACCAGTCGTTTCATTCAGCTTTTTCTTTTACCCCAGTGTATAGTCATATAAACCTGTGGAGCTCTGCCTCAGTGTCACGTGCCAGTGAGAATGACTAATTTTGCAGAATATGGTATGCTGGGCACATGAAATGTTCTAAAAATCTCTACAAACAGTTTATTAAGGGTGTTTTTACTGCTTCCACTGATCAATCAGGTTTCCATCAAATGAAGTTGCTGCTGGGGGACTTCTACAGTTTTCAGTTCTCAGTATTTTCCTCTGGGATTCAATCAATTTAAGCCTAATGCTGGGCTCATTTTGGTGATTAGTAAGTCTCCTATTGACTGTAACTGGGTAGACTCAGGGCACACTTTGGATTTTCAAGTCATGTACAGAATAATTTGCTACAGATAATGTTACAGAACCATTTAATTGATTCTTTTATGCTCAACATCTTGCTAAGATAGACCATGTCTTCTCAAATTTACTCTTTGTCTTGGAAATTATAGGGGCACCTCGCTGACCTCTCTCTTAACTGGGAAGTTAAAGTTTGCCCCAATGATAAGTAAGGCTGGCATGACTGGAGAATTTGCTCTCTGATCTCTCCTCAGGATGAGATAAAAAAATCTGTGGTGGCACACTGCAGCCTTCCTCCACATTTCCCTTTCATATTTGTGGGTGCTGGAGTGGAATCAGTTACTCCCATCGTTTTTTAGCCTCTGCCTTCTCAACTACATTTGATTAAAAAAAAAAAAAATTAAAAAAACTGTTGACCAGGATAAGGGTTTAGGATGTGCCTCATCTAGTTGTATGGGAATTTGCTTCTGGTCAGTGTAACTGGTGCGGGTGATGTAGAGACCCAAGTGGCTCTGCCATCTTCTGAGGGGATGTTCCCTTGGGGACAATACGGGAAAAGCCCTGAGATGACTAAGGACAAGACAGAAAGAGGGTGGTCTTTGGGTGCATTTGGGTAGTGATGCAGCCTTGCATTCCTAAAGCACACATTGCACTCAGTGAAATAGTCTGTATACGCTTGAGGAAAAAAAGTCAAAAAGTAGGGTTCTGAGACTAGTTGTAGCTAACAGACTGCTATTTAACAGTCCCAAGGAAATTAGGTAGTGCATCAAAGCAGGTAGATGTGTACTTTTCCCACTGTATCACCTGGTTTCAGTCCCACAAAACACAAGAAGGTTAGAGCTGAAAACTGCAATGGTGTCTTTATTAATAGGCTTTAAATGAAACAGGAACAGCTGTTAATACATCGAAAGAGAAAAAGTGAAAACGGACCCATTAATGCATGAAGAGAGGCAAAGAAATCAATGAGGGATCTCCAGTGGTTGAGTTGCTGGTCTGCTTTTTTATCTCCTTTTTTTAATTGGTCTTTGACGGGGAGAGTGGTATGGATAATTGGGAAGGAATAGAAGCCTGGCCAATACAGCCGCTAATGAAGGCCAGGTAAGGAAAAACTTTGTTCAACCGAGTGATAGGTTGGGATCAGCAGATCTGGACAATATGCTTCCCAGGTTTTTAATTTAGCTAATGAATTGATTCTGTCGCTGGCAATTAATTTTGAAAAGCAGAAGAAAACCAAGGTAGTCTCAAAGGCAGAAGTTGGGGGGATTAAATACAGTACTAACCTTTACTGTGAAGGAAAAAAGTCACATTGGTAGGTCAACATTTCAGCATCAGCAAAAAAGTGAAAGAGAACAAGCCAGACAGGGAACTTCAGTGGAAGGTGTGAGAGCTGAGGGTGTGACACCCATAGAAGACAAATTCTCCTGACAAACGACTCACAATCTTCAAACATTAAAATATTTGTGTCAGGAAAAGTGTTTTACCTGTTGGGGCTCTAATTGCAACTGTGTAGATGTTGTAAAAGACACAGTAAATTTCACACATTTGCATTCTAGCAAGCCTTTGCCAGAAATTCCTGGGAAATATTACTGGGGTAATAGAGCTGAGCAATATCACATAGCCTCAAAATCAATCAGAAGTGTATTGGAAATGGAGTACTGTGTGAGGAGGATGGGTTTATAATATACTGAGCAAGCATCAAGAAATTGCTTTGCTTTAACACTTCTGCTTGTACTTGGCTGAGAATATAAACAGTCAGCTCCTTAGGCAACACTGCTTTGGGAAGCCTTCACCACAGTCAAATGTGGAGATCGTAATTTGGACAGGTGTGCAAGACTGTCACAAAGCAAAAGTAGAAAAATATTGTTGAGGAACAAAGCCAAGCTATACACAAGAAGATCATGTTTAAGAACAGTGTTTTTCTTCTAGCCTTTGGGAAGAAATAGTGACTACTGACTATCGGCACTCCTAGTGGTTTACAGAGGGAGATGCCATTTATGTTTTCCTCCTCCCAATGAGTTCCCAATACAAGTCATCTGTTATCTGTACTCTGGAAGTAACGTTAGATCCAAGGTGCAGTGGCAAGGCCTCAAGGCAAACTGTACACAACAGCAATATAAAAGAGAGAGCTGAGGATGGGGACCATCCCTAGATAAAATTTTCTGTATCTAGACATACCAACTGGGAAAGAAGAATACTGAAGGAACTGGCAATGGGATTGGCAATGCACACATTGTTTGGGACTGTGTAGGAAGAGAGCAGACCTCATGGAGAAGCAGCCGCTGTCCCTCCATGCAGTGTGATCTTGCTTCCTAAGCCTGCTGAGCTAAACTGTCTGATAGGCATGTTAGACAAACGAGGTCCAGTTGACAGCCCAACCTTTCCTTTGGCAGATCTTCCCTCACTAGAGTTAGGCTGAACAACTGCTGATCAATTAGCACCTGATTTATGAAAAGCGTGGCTGATTTCCTTACTCACTGCCTTGCTGCTCAGAGTCCCAGAAAGTGCAAGACTTTGATCCAGAGCTTGTAATTGAGGGGCCAGATCTGAAAGCCCGTAAATCTCCACTACTGACTTCAACGTAGCTACTTTGAATTTACACTAATGAGGCAGAGGGTAGATTCTGGCTCTTGCTCATCACTTTGTAATCACTCTGACTCCCTGAGACAAAGGCAGTGAATCAACAATGCTCATTATTTCATTTACTGCTTTGCTTAAGCTACCTGCCCTTTCTTTAGCTATTGAGTGTTTCCGAAGTAGCCTTCCATTTGCCAAGATAAAGCATAATAGCCTCTTTTATTACCTTCGGGTTTTTTTTGCCTTCCTCATCATGTCAATTAGTGTGTTTGCATTTTAACAGAGATCCTGCCTGAAAGCATTCTATCCTCTAATGTCACAATTAGTGTTTCTTTCTGTTGGACCAATTATAGGTGATAATGTTACTATTTGACAGTGTTTGTGTTCTAATTAAGAGCCTGATTGCAAATTTGGTGCTTCATTCCAGCCAAGCTCCTTCTCTTTCACAGGGTATCCCCTAGCCACAGCTATCTACGCATGCCCGGAATTACATACGGAAAATAAGAATAGATGAATCACCACCTGTATGAAATATTTTCTCACTTTCATCCAGATTCATCACTCCTCTCTTGTTATTGAATACTCGAGGCATTTTTTCTTATTTGGTGAGAATCTTTATCAAGGACAGAGCATGCCACAGATAAAAGCAGAATGGAGCTTTTGAATGACAAGCTTAATCCATCACTTAAAGCTCGCACTTTCAAGTGTCAGCCATGAACCACTGATTGTTAATATCACCCAGCACCAGGGTGCATCAGTACAACTGCTTTGCCCATTAAGAAAAACAAACAAATCAATGCTGAGTGTCAGGCTATAAAATGGGAAAAACCATCCTATAAAGCAGGTTTGGGGACAAAAATGGAGTGAGATGAATTACTGTGTTTATAATAGGGGGGAAATGCCATTGCCATTAAAAAAAAAAAGATGTATCTGGTCTCATTTTTAGGACTACGTGGAACAGCATTACTTCTGCTTGCCTCACCTTGCATGAATGCAGAGGTCTGCTTCTAAAACTGCAAAAGAGGTTACATCCCTTTGGATGCTGGTATGCACAAGAGAGGTTATAAAGCATGTGTATAAGAACAGAGCAGGGTGGAAGCTGGTGAGCAGCATGTTTGTGCACTGTGTGTTGTGATTTTCATACCATGTAGGATCAAACACATCACCAGTGTGATTTTTTTTCCCTGATCACCTGAATGAGCAATATACAGGAACAAATATGATCTCGTCTTATTTCAGTGCCCTCAAGTGAATTGTGCTGACAAGAGGGAAAAGGCCAATTTTACAGCATTCAGAGTGATGGTTGAAATTTCAAAAGCAGTCAAGGTAGTTACAACATTCCTGTTTCACAGATACCAAAGGACCCTGCAGAGGAACTCTGTATATGGGAAGCAGTTTCTCCAAGAGGACTCAGCTGATCACATTAATTCAGAAGAGCTATATTGTGAAATCAAAAGCGTTTCAGCATCATGTAATGTCCCAGTGTGAAGCCTAATCCTGCACTGACACAAACCAGTGTGCAGAAACAAGGCCTCACTGAAAAAGCTTGTTGGTGTGATTTGCTTTCCCACTGGCAAGAGCTCTTGCTACCCAGGAAGTCATTAGGCAGCTCCCAGTTGTGACTTGCTTTCTTCCAAAGAGGTTTATCTGAATGGACTGCAGAACCACTGAAGGTTTGGACACAGGTTCTCTGTCTCTGGACCTTGTAGAAGAAGAGCAACCTGTAGCTCAGCTTCTCTGAGTTGCCAGATCTAGTACTAATTGCTTTAGAGCTTAAAGGATTTTCCCTGTAGGTGCTCTGGATTTATAATCCACTTCTTCGGGGTTTCAATTGAACATATGGCTAAAACATACAGACATGCTTATGAAAAGATTTAGAAGCACTTTCTCTTTTTACTTTCAGTGCAAGGAAATCCCAAAATACTGTGCACATTTCTCTATCCCCCCTTACTGCTCTCTTAGGTTCTTAGGCGTTTGATGTGCTCAGGAGTCCTCTTGAGCTCATGGCTATCCTGCTGAAACACAGATCCTGCCTCCTGTGTAGCTATATCCCTTTTGCCTTAGCTAGTCCCCCTCTTCAGGGAGGCATACTGCCTTCCTCTTTCCTGTCCAGACTTCATATGCCTGAAATTCTTCTGAATTTTGTCCAGGTCATTGTCCTTTGTGGCTTTCAAGGCTCCTACTGACAGCTGGTCTTTTTGAACGACCTGTCTGGGACTTTGAACACCTGACCCTGTAGCCATGCTACACTGCAATGCCTTGCACATAAACCTCAGGCCTTTGTGGTTTTGCTGTTTCAGAGCATCAGCCAGACTACCCTCTTAGTACGCAGACATGCTCCCCGCAAAATTGCTGTGAATAAAGTATTTCAGGTCAGCTTTCCAGGTTCGTGGCTTGGCACATCAGTGGGGTTTGAAGCACTTCCTGAATTCCTTATAGGCACCGACACTCTTGTATCACATTCTCTGAAAAGTTCACTGAGGGTCTTCGGATTATTATATTAGGATCACAGGTCACATCCTACCTGATTGCAAATGGAGTAAAAATTGCCTTTTCTGACAGGTGTACTGTGACCTTAAATTCAGCAACTGTACAAGATTGATAATTTTCTTTAATGTTTGTTGTGTTATCACAGAGGCACAATTTTTCCCATTCCAAAGTGAAAAGAAAAAAAGTCCCAGCTATTTACCTTCTGCCTGTGATGTTAATTTAATGCTGAGTTGAGCATTGCAAGAGAAATAATGAACAGTAAAAGCATATGCAAGAAACTTTAGGGAGTGGACTTCTCAGTCCACTGATGAGCTGGTATTTCGTGCTGACAGCAGAACCAGCATAGAGCTTAAAAAACTAAGATGAACCCACTGCACTTGGGGGTTGCTTTTTTTCATTGATTTCCAAACTTAATACTTCCCCAAAAGTCAATAACTACCCAAGAGTGGGTGGCTGTAAGGTCTCCCTCAGCTCTTGGTAGGAAGCAAAGGGTGGTAGTGTTAAGAATTCTTGAAGAGATTTGTAGGGATTTTGCCTTTCTGTGTGACAAATCTATTTGCCTTCGCTCTAAACTTTTCAGTTCGGATAAAAAGGACAGCAATACTTAACTGCAGAAGATTTTCTTTCATTTCTGAAAAATGTAATGCTGTTGCAGGCACATTTGGAACATGTTTGTGGTACTCAGCAGTGACTGCAGTGCCTAACTTTAAATGGGAATATGTTGGCTGGGGGCCTAATTTCTATATGCAATGAACAAATGTCTTTCCCCTTAGCTTCAGTGAGATTGTTGCTCAGCATCTGTGAGGTGTTATTCTGTGCTCCCAGATGTTGCTGATGTCAGCTTTAGAGACGTTGCCAAACACAGGAGGGGTTTTTAAATAAAAAAAAAATTATGAATGACCTCATAATAAATATAATATTTCATTTCATTGTAAATTCAGAAAAAAAAACACAACAAAAAAACCCTTTGGGTTTATTGCAGAGTGTAGTGAAAAGTGTGCTTGGGAGTCCTCTTCACATGCCTGCCAATTTTAATGAAGCAGTTGAAGAAACCAGAGAACTGTTTCACTGGTTGTCTTGGTGCAGCAGGGCTATGAAACCCCACCATCCTAATTTGGTATTGTTTCACAGGTGCTTTGGGATATATAACAGAGGAGTCGTGCTATCAGGGTCACAGATCTCCAAGACAAAGCTAAAGAAGCTCAGCAGCTCTTGTCCTTGAAGCACTGGTGATGCTGAGGACTGATGGAAGACCATGTGGTTCTGGAATAATGTATGATAAAGGAACCCCTGCCTTCCTTGTTAGATTACCAATTCTCCCTTCTTGGCAAATTTCTTCTGCTTGGGCATCTACAAAAATGAAACTCACTGCCTGTGTACCATGTGTACCAAGGTTTACTGAAATTTGAGAGGTCCTGAGATACATCTGCCAGGCATTATTACTGTCCTGAAGCAGCTTTTTGTTAATATCTTGAAGGCCTTGGCTTACAAAAGCCCCTCAAATCATTCACGGAGATATGCCGTCATATTTGTAATTGCTTCTGGTTTTCAAATAGACACAGATGCCAGAAGTTTATAAACTGTGTGCATGCTTCCTCTGCAGTAACGCATAGGAATTCAGTGATGCCCCCTGGTCCTCTGTTCCTGTGGCAAACGAAATGATAGGGCATAAAACAAAGGCTAAATTTATAGATCTTTCAGGTAATGGAGAAAAAAACCCATTTAATAGAGAACCAAGTCTTTTCAAGGAAGTACTGCGACTTTCTGTGGTGATATTCTTAGTGATTAAAGAGGGTGTTTTATAAAAGCTGCATAATCAGGCTAGTATTCTGTCTGAAATGACCCTTTTAGTCATCTTTCTATTCCATGTGAAGCTTTAATACTAACAAGCATAAACAAGCTAGGGTAAACCTTGAATTTACTGTTATTAATAGGTTTCAATCTGCCACAATATCATCCCATGTCTCTCCAGGCAATTAGAGTTGTTTCTTGCTTTTAAAGAAGCTTTAATGGGTGCAGCCAATGGACCATCTATTACCATGAATGAACTCAATTACTATCTTAGTCACGATCAATATTTGCTTACACCAAGTTAGGAAAAATACTGAAAGCTTATAGAGTGGTTAAATGGCTGCTGATGTTAAGGCAGCAGGAAAGCCTGAGAGCACTGAGAAATGTAGCCTTAAATAAGTGCCGTTTGTCTTGATATTTCTGAAGTCATCCAGCAAATAAGTGCTGATGATCATCTTTTCTGACACTGGTACTGTGAATTTGCATCAAGGAGATAAAGACTTGCTAAATCTCTCAGTGGGGCAAGGTTAAAAATTAACTCCTTGTTTCCCCAGTATGGTGAAGAATGTGTTCTAAGAAGCAAATTCACTGCAAAATGCTCTGCAAATAAGCCAAGCAGAAATACATTCATGTTCATACATATGACAGGTCTAGGTGGGAAAGCCAGCACTAGGGAGTATCTTTGGGATATTGCCAACCAGCTCTGTATGGACTCAGCAGAGGAATATTGTGCCCCAACTGGGTGGCTTTGCTTCCCCTGCAAGGCACAGTCAACAGACTGGGGCCAGAGGAATCGATAGTCTCATAACAGGCTAAAGAGCTTCATCAGAACCACATCAATAGCCTCCCAGTGGAGTTTGCTGCATCATCCCACATGATGACCTAATCATTCCAGAGGGGGGTTATTTGGTGATTCGAATGCTGGGAGTCCAGAGTTTCTGAACTCTATGTTACTTTTTCTCTGACTGAGTCACTTAACATTTCTGCTTTAGTTTCCAGTTTTAAAAACTGGCTTCATACCCTGGGAATTGAAAGGCAGATAGCAAGAAAGAGATTGAGAGTAGGAGAAGCTAGGAAAAGGGGTCCTAGGCTTTAGGATACTTGTTTTCCTTTCCTTGCTCTACTTTTTTTTTTTTTTTAGGTTAAGGCTACCTCCAGGGCAGTCAGAATTATTTTGCCCTGGAAGATCCTCAATGGGAGAGCCTGAAAATCTCCACCTTTTCCAGGTTTTACTGGCTGTCTTAGATGATTAAGGTTGCCTTTTCTTTAGCAAAGCCATGAAAGGCTGACCTATATTTCAAAATAGGTGAGGACACAATTAATTTCTTTGGGCCCTTCTTGGAAGATGTCCCAGACTATCCATAGAGCCTGCCAAGCAAGCCATCAGCAAAGGATTACAGGTTTCTGATGAAGAGGTTTGTTTATGGCCTATTCCCTACATTGTGATAGAAACATTCTGGCCAGGTGAAAGGAAGACAAGAGCTTCCAATTAATCATTTACACTTCACAAGTGAATTGTTAAGTAACAATCGGTCAGCGGTCTAATATTACTGAATGCTAGTTATCTGTCTTGACAATGAACTGAGATCACTCTTGTATACATGGTGCATAGCTGAAAGACTGTTGCAAGTACTAATTTATATCATACTTTGCAGAGATGTGAGAGGTCATGTGAGGCTGACACTGGGAGGGACACTGGGCCTTGGTCCTCAGTGACACTGAGTCCACTGAGGCAGCTTTCGAGGGTGGGGCTTTGGGTTCTCCTTCACGAATTTGTGGCTTTTTGAATGCAGGTAACATTTGTCCAGATTGTTTTCTGTACACCAAAAGGCTTAACCGGATCCAAAGGGCGATGAAACTAATGTCACAAAAATGCATCGAGGTCTATTAAAAAGAAAATTGTGGCTTCTCCAAAAAAAGCTTAAATATCAGCTTTTGGGACAACTAGTAGACTGTTCTGCAGGTCCTCTGAGACTGACTGGAAGCTCTGAGGATCAAGGGCATGAGCCAAACCAAAACTTCAAAGAGTGGTTTGATTTATTCAGACCCGAAACAAACAGGCAAACAAAGGAGAATAGTTTTCCAGTATGAAATACTCCCTTATTCCCCTCCTCCATTTCCTCCCATCAATCACTTTCAACCAAATAAAATGTCAGGTTGTTTTTAGGTTGGTTTTGTTTGTCCTTCTATTTCAAAACTTAAGGGTAAATGTTTTAGTGAAATATTCTCCTTCGGGAAACAGCAAACAAATAATTTTAGCCTTTGGTCAGAAATGTCTGTTGCTAACAAATTACATATCAACATCGGCTCATAATCAGATTTTGACTGACCTAAATCTGCATTTTTCAACAAGTGCAATTCAAAATATTCAAACAGAAAAGCACCCAACCCTGAACTGGCAGCATCTATGTACAACCCCATGAAGAATGAGATCTCTTCTCTCTTTTCCAAACATTCAGTATGAAGAATTTTATGTCATCATTACGTGCATCAAACTTGAGTACAACCAGTGTGAAGCAGTTTATTTTCCCAAGTCAGTGCAGACTTTGGCTGTGCATAATGCTCACATAGTTTATTAGAAGTGCTGGGAGTTCCTCAAACATTTCTTAACCACATTCAGTATTCAGTTTAACTCTACTAAACGCTTGGATAGACATCCAAACAAGAAAACAAGAAAATCTAAATGAAACAAGAAATAACTCTATTTTAATCAGATGATGAATTTCACCATTTCAGTGCATCCTTTCCTGATTGCTTTCTAATATTAACAAAAAAACCCCACCCAAACCAAAACAAAAAGAAACCTAAAAACACCCAAACAACAACAGCAACAAAAAAAAAAACCAGAAGGAAACCTGCTCCCCAACTTAGTTATCTATCTTTCTATCCCCAACAAATGATCACACACTTCTGTTACATATTTGCTTGTTTAAAGGTAATTTAATCTTCTGTTGCATTCTTGCTTTCCTCAGGCCCTAATCCAGCGAGGTGCAGAGCAAGCTCAGCCCCCTCCTAAAGTTGAGACAAGTGCCTTGGAGATTAGGACTTCAGAGACTGTTTTATTTCCATTGACTTCAGACTTGCAAGTCTTTGTTTTTCATCTTTCTCTTAAGTTATTTTAATTAAAACAAGTCAGAAAATCCCACATTTCAGCAAAGCAAGGTCCAAAATAGCTTTGTCTCTTTGTGTTTATTTACTAGGTCCTCTTAGGAGTTAGGCCTCCAATTTAAAAGCATGTTGTATTCATTTGAAGGGAGAATGGAAATTTCCACTCTGGGAATTTTCCTAAGAATGTTTCTGTTGGGAACTATTCTGCATAACATAACAAATTTGCCATAGAAGAAACTGTAACTTCCATCTTCCTAATACACATATCCTTTGTCATCCAAGCAAATCACACAGAAATAACGTGCTGCCCATGTGGAAAAGCTGTGTTTCTATCCCAGTGCCAGATGACTGGGAGCTGTCCGTGAGACACAGTGGTGAAAAGCCAGTCTGATTCCAGGGAGCATCAGGCCAGGCTCTGTCGATAGAGACATGGAAATACCACCTACAGCGTTAGTAAGGCCTCATTTCTGATACTGCAGTTCCTGCCACCTCCGTTCAAAACAGAGAAGCTGAAATTAGAGAGGGTGAAGAGAAGGGTTTCTAAGATGAGTTCAGGAACAGAAGATCTACCTTGCAAAAAAGAGAAAAAAGAAGTTGGTTTGTTTGGCCTAGTGAAACAAGACTGGAGATGGGAGAAAATTACTCTTTATAGATATATTGAAGAGTAAATATTGGGGAGGGAGGAGAATTATATAACCTAAAGGATAAGGCTGGAACAAGATCAAATGGATATAAATTGGTCATGAATAAATTTAGACTGGAAATTGGGGAAGGTTTCCAACCATCAGAAGAATGATATTCTGGAGTAGCCTTTCAAATAGAGTGGTGATGGGCAAAGAACTTCAATTTAAACTTGTGATATGAGTCCTTGAAACACCAAGTGGGTTTGAAATAAAGTGTGTTGCTACAATATATGTTTACATAAAATTTATTCCATGCTCTGAAGCTTCTACTGATTACCTGCCAGGGACAGAAAGAATTTTTTCCACTTCATACACAATTTCGCTTCTCTGCCCTGAAGTATCAGGGGGAAGCAGAGATAGATGCACAGGCATTCCTCAACTCATTAAAAGCTTCCAGGTGGCTTTGATGATGTTATTGTCCACATACCTGGGTTTCTACTGATTGCCAGATCTGACGTCAGGAGGTAATTTACTCCTAGTTTGGCTTTTTACTGAAGGGCATAGGCTTGTGCACCTAAGACCACATGAGAATTTAAGCTAACATATCTAAATATTATTATATCCAAAATATTATTGACAAAGTCAATTTCTTGCTTCCTTTCTGTCCTAGATGATGGCTGCAGCTGAAAAGCTTTGATGACAGGGATGACCCTACTTCTGATAGGGTATGAAAAGCATTCTGTGTTGGGAAAGAGCTGCTGGAGTAAGACCAAGCAGCTGTTCTACAGTGCACAAGGTGACATGTCAGGATATGGGCCCTCCAAGCTGGGTCTTGACACTTGACACAGAGGATGATAAAGTGATGTTGCTGTTGCTACAAGAGTGCCTCTTGCCCAGCACTCATCCTTTTTGTCTTATGGCTAAAGAGCAACATGTCATAATGTGTAGTGCTGTTTCCTGCCCCTTCCATCCAAAACTGAATCAAAATCCTGAAGATTTTCAGTATGGTGAAACATGGAAAGAGTCGATATTTTGTCAAGGCAGTAATCATTCGCCATCATCACTAGTCAACCTGACTAACTTTCCTCTCCACAAGCAGCTCTCCAAGCTGTTAAGTATGAAGTGCAAAGGAAGCCCACATCCAAACCTTAGGGTCACTTTTCCATGGCATTTTCTTTTCCTTACTTGCCAACATTTTTACAAGGCTGTCAGCCTTGTTTTCCAGCCCAGCACCATCAGGTTGGAGCTTCTTACAAGGCAGAGTTTTAAAACAAGCTTAGGCAAAACTCAGTCCTGCCTTTCCTTCTGAAAAAAGTCCTTGTCTTTCTGCCCATTCTGGATACTATTGCCAGCCTCTCCTTTCCTCTAACCTGACCTGCACCATACTCTGACATGAAAGACCATTTCCATCCTACAACCTGTCTGTGGCTTCCCACAGATCACTCACTGGCCATTTATCTTCTCGATCTGCTAATTATAGAGGGCCAGCTGGCTCCCTGGTCCCTGGTCCATGCTGAGGCAGCATACTCTATTACAGCATCCCTGTAGCTCATGGAGCCCACGAGAGCCCATGAGAGCTGATGTAGCATTTGCAATTAGGAATGCTTTGAATAAATTTTTTACCTTTTCCTTTATGTATCCAAGAAGAAAGTCCACTTGGGCTGCAGATACACATGATCCTGAGGTAGCCCATTTTCTCGAGTACAGACACATATCTTAGAAAGAAAAGGTTAAAGGACTGTCTTTGAATTCTGTCTGTCATGCAAACTCCATCTCTCAGCTGCTGTACAGAAACCAGTAGTTTACCTTCAGAGATAAATAAGAGCAGGAAGACAGAAGTAAGGGGGAAGGGAAGAGTTTTCAGCTGAGATTCGAAATGAGATGGAAAGCCACTGGAGCAGAGAAATACTGACAATACTGTTCCAGATGGCAGAAGGCATAGAGGAGAAGTTGCTCTTCCCACTTCTGGTCAGATTGCATGGAGGGACAGCGAATAAGCAAAACTCGATGAAATTAAATGGCATTACACGTAGGGACAAAAAAAAGGCTTCTCTGCACAGGATAAAGTGAACCTGTAGAATATGCTACACAGAAAGCCACAGAGTTAAACGCTAAGGGTGGATTTTTATAAGAGCTTGATCATTGTGTGATTAGTAATAACACACAGAGCAGTGCCAGGTAACCAAAAGGTAATCAAATTTCAAAGCTTCCTAGGATAAGTCCCCCCCTACCAGGGGTCAGCAAGACATGCTAATCTTGGGATGTAAATGCTCAAACAATCCCACCACTAACTGGGAGCATTACAGGGTGTGTTCCAGTCTGCAAGAAACCAATACTGATCCCTGCTGCAGAACAGACACTTGCCACACTGTCCACTGCTTACGTTGTTTCCCTGTGACCTTGGTGCTATTTGTGTTCATCAATTACGCTGTTCCTGTTCATCTGGGTATTCAAATCTGAGTATTCCTTTGTATAGTCAGGGAAAAAGTGAAGTGTTATGGGTCCCTATCTGCACTCCTGGAGGATTACTGAAGGTCAAAGCTGGGATAACCAGCACTTACTTTATGTGGAGTTTGCTGTTATCTGAGCAGTTCAATTAAGATGAGGCTGAAAGGAAAGCAGCTGGGGCTTTAGAAGCTCTCATCTCTCAACAAGCCCATCTTCATGCCCAATATGTTTTATCTGCTTGCCTCCTGTTTTCAGAGAGCCCTGGGATTCCCCAAAATGTATTAAATATATTGGGACCTTCAGTTACTGCACAGACACGCACACAGACACACACACATACACACGCACACCGCCTTTCCTCGCAGGGATCTTAGGGAAGTTTCAGGAATTTAGGAGGTTGGAATAAACAGGATTCTGTTAATTTCATTTGTAAATAAGCGCATTTTTTAGGAGAAGATAGGAAAATTGCTTCTCTCCCTTTTTAACCTGTTACATCCAAGCCATTCTATGATACGATGTGATATGATTCATTAGTTACAAGAACATTCTCTGCTCACACCTTTGCATCTGTGTTTGACAACCCACAAGACCTGATGCCTCATTTCTGCAGGACTCCTGGTTGAGTGCTCCTGACATGCACAGGCAGAGCTGGACTCAGCGGGAATGGCAGCGTAACAGCCACATGCCAGCTGGTGCGGGCATTACAGCACTGGTGACCAGCTTTGAGTAAAAGCACAGTACTTAAAATATTTATTCAGGGAGTGAGGGATGAGGATACATCAGGAACGTGACTAGAAAGAAACTTGACTTTGGGTAGCGGACACAGATAAAGGACTCCTGCCTCTGCTGAAGCCATCTCTGGTGCCACAAAAAACCGCAAAATTCACATGCCATAAAAACAGAGAGAAACACCAGAAGAACGAATGGAAGAGTGTTGGGTGAGTTAGAGGTTGATGGAGCCGGGAAGCAGGACCATAAGCTGCTGGTGTGGAGTGGGTGTGAGGGCTGAGGGACACAAATATTCTGCATGCATCCTCCATTACAGCTGGAAGCACAGGTGAGAAACACAAGAGGTTTCCTATTATGTGCTTATTTCAATTGCTACCCCTTGCTTCCAGGACTGGCAGGGCTAAAGGCTGCAAATCACATTCCAGCTTCCTCTAACTGGCCAGACTCTAAAAAGCCTAACTCTTCACTTAAAACCAATTATCAACAACCTGCTTCTGAGGACAAAAAGACCAGCTTGCTAGTGAGGGACTAAGACATGGCCACTCCATCCTAAAAGACTATTTCCCACCATCCCCCTCTTCATTTAAATGTATCCTTTATTAGCCATCTTTTTGTCTGTTATTCCTATTGTCCAAAGTGTGGCCCCAAGGATTTTAATGGTTACACTGATTTTATTTCATGTAATGGAAATCGAGATGCCCTCTAGATGGGATATGGAGAATTATACAGTCTGGATCATATACTCTGCTATGGTCTTCCCATCTGATTCTGGAGCCAATATGGAACAAAGTCCAAAACTTAGATTTTGGAAGAGAGAGAGGTTTTTATGTATTTGCCGCTCTAGTTAGGTTCCCTTTACTAATTTGGCTTCCTTGCCCAGAAACAGGACCAAAAATCATCCACGGGAGAAAATTCCTCAATGCTAACTAACAAAACAATCATAAAAAGAGGTCTTGTTTTATGACATGCTCCATTGGTATTGCAGCATTCTGCCTATGTGGGCATATTTTCTAACACATTATGCAGAAACAAGTCAGGGAAGATGCTGAGGATTGTAATTTTCTAATTTAATTCTGCCATTTCCAGTAATGGAAAGCCATACTATGGCTATTTATCTTCATAAGTGACAGATGCATTTCATTAAAACTTCCTTAAATAATTTCTCATGGCACTTGAAGGAGGAAAATAAGGAGTGAGAAGATATCTATTTTGTAAGCACACATGCATCGAGGTTTTGAGAGCTGTTAAACACACAAATGATCTATGACATTGCATTAAAGAGGTCAAGTAAAAAGACATTTGTCTGGTGTTTTTTGAAACATTGATGCCTGTTGAACACATCGTGAAGCAATCTGACATTGACTATTGCTGGATGAAAATACGCTAATAATATCACCGTACACTGATATAATGAGTGCCACTTGGGAGAGCCCCAAAGCTCGGTGTAATGCTAGGACAGGCAGACGCTTCCCTTCCAAATACTGCTGAAATGCTGCCATGTAGGAGCAGGAGGATGCAGCAGCTGCAAAGCAAGTGACTCTGCAGAATAATTTGGCCAAGAAGTGAAGAACTTTGTATTCAGCTGAAACCGCATTTAAATAAGCAACGTTCCAGGGCAGGTGAATATTCACCTAATTTTTTTTTCTGTGCCAGACAACAAAATCTCTTTTGAAGAAATCTGCATCATGTGCTGATGCATTTCTAAAGGGTGGATGTTCTGTGTAAAGGCCTAACCCAGGTCTTGGCACATGGGAGTTCCATGGAAGTAATGAAAGTGTCAGAGGGGAAGAGCTGTAGGTGAGATCTTGTACCATTTTTCTGTTGTCCTCATATTCCATACAGCTCAGGAGGGCTTGTGACAGTTCCTAGGGGGTCATTAGGTCAAGGAGAATTGCCAGTGCATTTAAAAAATGTTCTTCACCCATTAGGTTGGAAAAGACCTCTGAGATCATCAAGTCCAACCCTTGATCCACTACCACTGTGGTTACTAGACTATGGCACTAAATGCCACATCCAGTCTCATCTTAAAAACCTCCAGGGATGGAGAATCCACCACTTCCCTGGGCAGCCCATTCCAATGGCTGATTACCCTCTCTGTAAAGAATTTCTTCTTAATATCCAACCTAAACCTCCCCTGGCACAGCTTAAGGCCATGCCCTCTTGTCTTCCTGCTGTTTGCCTGGGAGAAAAGACCAACCCCCATCTGGCTACAACCTCCCTTCAGGTAGTTGTAGAGAGCGATGAGGTCTCCCCTGAGCCTTCTCTTCTCCAGGCTAAACAACCCCAGCTCCCTCAGCCTCTCCTCATAGGACTTGTGTTCAAGTCCCTTCATCAGCTTTGTTGCTCTTAAGTCAGGCCTTACAGAGGAAAATGAGGTGGAGAGGTTTAGAGGTAGCACTGTCACTGTGTGCTCCTCAGTTTCCCATTTAGAGAAACTTTTTAACTTATGGGGTTGGCAAAAGGGGACAGAGTGGAAAAGAGAGCCTTGCCCAAACTCCTATCATCCAGTCTAGCAACTGCTGCCCAAGAGTGCCAGCAGGAAGGTCAGTGGTAGGTGAGCTTTTGAGGCACTCTTCCATATGCTGGTGGAATGGATGGAGAAGAAGTTTTCATGGTCTGTAACAATAGTATTTTTACTCCAGGGTCCCCTGGTTAGAGTCACAGAGCTGTCAAGCAATCTGGAAGAGTGCTTGAGCAGCCCTCTGGCACTCAATAGACCCCTGAATATTTGGCCTCATCACCTTTCCCTCATTTTACATTGAGCTCCATTTGCTCTCAGCTCACTGAGCAAATAAACCCAAGTGAATAAGCTATTCAAGAAATGTTGCCCTCTTTTTGGTTTGTGAATCTTGCAGTCTCTTCTCACTGTCATTCCAAACTACTGACTGAACACACTCCACTTGTTATCCTTCCCCAGTGGAGTTTGCTGACAAAGATGTCGTGGTGACACCAGTGTGAATCAGCACAGACTAGAGAGGTGTTCTTCTTCCTACACTGACTGAAGAAGAGCTAATTCTCTGACGAAATAAAGTCACCTTCTCAGTGGAAACATTAGTAAATGAGCCAAAGCTTGCTTCCTGCAGTGTGCTTAGAAGATGTGGTCTCCATAAGTAGGCTGCTCTTAGTGCTTTTCAGAATGGCAGGTTCACCTTGTTCAGGTGAACCTTGAGCAGCATCACCCAGGGCTTGGTAGGAAAGCCTAGTTTGGGACCAGTGTCTGTCTCCTCCCTCCAGCCAACCTGAAACCTGCTCTGAATGTCAGGGCACCCACTGCCCAGTGTGCTTTGTACTTCATCAGGAATCTACCTCCTTTGAAAACTCCAGCTCTGAAGGTATTTTATATCATGGTCATTCACAAGTTACCTGAACCTGTTTGCCAGTCAGCACTGGGCCTCTCAAATACAGGCTCTCAATCAGCAGTAGCAGTTCAGCATGAAAACTGAGTCCTCTTCCCCCACTGCTCATGAAGTCAGTCTTTATTAATATATTCTGGCAGTGCTGTATAAGAAGGTGAGGCAGAACTCCTGCTGGCCTCTTTCCTTGCTCAGTTGAGTCACGATGGCTCCAGTTGGCCCTGGCTGCAGGTGGATGAGATACCTCTTCGGGCACAGAGGACTAGTGCAGAGGAAGTCGTGCAGAGAGCGACTCAGGGGAGTTTGGCTGGCAACAAGAGCTGATGTCAGCTCCTCAGTAAAACCAAGCTTTGGAGGAGGCTGAGCTTTCTTACTCATGCTCTGGTGTTCAGAGCATGACTCAACTCGTTCATAACGCACAGCACTCTGAGACCACACAGAAAGTCTGTCATCCACAGCATTTCGGCTGGGCTGTTCCTGCCACCACCTCTTCCTTTCCACTTGTGTTTCCATGCAGGTTTAGGACTGCCAGTTAGGACTGACATTCAGTGCTGCTGTGGAATGGCTGAACGGTTACCAAAAAAGCAGAGGTTCAAGGGGGGAAGTAAAAATTTCCCTTGCAGTTAATCACTGGCCCCGCTGTGGAACTCATCAAACTTTGAGGAAGTAATTGAAGCTATTTGCACTTGTGGAAAATGGGAAAGACAAAAGTACAGGAAATTGCTTGTTGTTTTGCTCTCAGTGCCATAGCTATGATTACTCTCTTGTTGGATGAAATTCCCTTAGAAAAAATTGTTTCCAGATAAAGAGACCAGTCAGATTTTGTTCAGTTTGTTTGTTTTGAAAAATCCTTTTCATGCTTCCTCTGATCCATGCAGACAATCTTGATGCATGAGGCCTCCCTGGAGAGTGCTCTTCTCCAGGCTGAACAACCCCAGCTCTCTTAGCCTGTCTTCATAAGAGAGGTGCTCCAGCCCTCTGATCATCTTCCTGGCACTCCTCTGGGCCCAATCCAGAAGGTTCACATCTGTCTTGTGCTGAGGATCCCAGACCTGGATGCAGCACTCCTTTCTGCCTTTCTATTCTGCTCATGAGACACTCTTTTTTCCAGGTAGGGTATCTCATGAGCAAAATAGGAAGGCAGAATCACCTCCCTCAACCTGTCAGCTGTCCTTTTGATGCAGCCCAGGACGTGTTTGGTTTTTTGGCTGTGACCACACACTGCTGGCTCATGTCCAGCTTTTTACCTACAAGAAGCCCCAAGTCCTTCTCTGCAGGTCTGTTCTCAATGAGTTCTTCTCCCAGTCTGTACTCATGCCTGGGATTGCGCTGACCCAGGTGCAGCACCTTGCACTTGGACTTGCTGAATCTCATTAAGTTCTCGTGGGCCCACACAATTAGCCTGATTTTTTTTTTTTTTTAAGGTACGACACTATTTTAAATTTATGTGGGAAATAAATAAATCCCTGTAATAATGCTGCACTGAATTCTGACATTTTCTTATTGTCAGTAGAATTTAGAGTCATGTGGATTCATCTGATGGCACGTGAGAAAATGCAAAGTATAGTGGCAAGCATGACATGAAATGTAGGAGCTAAGTCCTGCTTTCATTTGTGCCATGCAGACTCTCAGTAGAAACCACTCTTGGATGTTCACTGGGGTATATGACTTGCCTTTTAAGGAATGCCATTGCCTATGATTTAAGGGCATCCATGGGGGTTTACACATAATGTATATGATGATACGTGGAAACAGTACCTCTGAAATCTGCACGCGCCTCACTTAAATGGTCAGCTCTGATTCTGGGTTTTGTCCCTGTCTTCCTTTATCTATGATCTTTCCTTTTAAGACATTCATTGGATATAATTGATGGACTTAATGCTTTTGTTTTCCCCTCTGCAGGCCCCTTTTAGAAGTCATCCTGTCACTCTCTCATTCACTGCCCTTGCCCTCCCTCTTCCTTTTTACTCTGTTAAATCAGACTCCATTTTTCCTCCAATAGCTCTGCACAACCTTGCATTCCGCACATTGACCTTTCATATGCTGCCGTTTGGATCACCAGCTCTAGCCATTACATTAGCAACACACAATTACACCCTCAAGGTAGACTCAAGTGCAGATCCTACCTCTACATAAATACCTTAATGAATGGGAAGGTGCTGATGTATGTTGGAGTATGTTTTCAGCTCACGTACCAGAGAAAAAGGATTCTGCAGAGACGTGAAACCCTGGGTAGTGATGGGAGCATTTCCCAAATGTTTCTGTTCCACCAGAGTGCCCTCTGTATGGTGCTGTTCTCTGAGGGGCCCGTGCGTTATTGTTTCTTCTGGAGGTTATTGCCAAGGCCACACCCAAATGTCACAGAGGGACTGTCACATATAGTGAGCTCAGATGGGCAGCTCTTGATTGGTGGGACCACACGGCCCTTTCAGAAGAAGTGTTCTTGGTCTTAATTGGTCAATTTTCCTTCTGATAAGAAGTCCCATCCTGATATGCTGTAGTTTAGTGATATTTGTTGCTGTTTTGGGAGTGTGATGGGGCCATTAAAGTACCTAGGCTTTTTTACTTTTTTTTTTTCTATTTTCCTTTCAGAATTCAACATACATTTTTCAGTGAGCACACAACATCAGAACTAAAGCAACTCTGGCCTCCCCCCCCAGTCTGACAATGAAAGATGTCAAATCTGGCAAATGAAAGAATGTGCCCCATAGCTATGTGGGTAATGAACATACAGCTAGTGGGTCGTGATCTAACGTTTTTGTCATAGTCCTGCAGTTGTGATAAATTGAGCAATATGTGAAAGGGTGGTTTTCAACTTGTTCAAGGTATTGTTTGTCCAGATTATCACAAATAAAATTTGCTCACAGTCCCCAAAACACTGAGGATGAACTATCTTCCTCCCTTCTAGGAGGAATTTTGCTATGAGAGATAGTGTGAGACTATCTTGTACCATCTCTGTGGAGAAAGAGTTATCAGCCTCCACAGTGTCTCTGAAGGGCCCTGCTGGGAATGTGATACTAACTGTGACATCTGGCCTGGAGCAGAGTTTCACCACAGGCTCAAATATCAATTCATGTCTCCATAATTCACCAAAATAATCATCAGATGTTATTTTACATAAAGGCATGCACTATTGCTCTTCCTGTATTCTTTACTACATTGATTTTGCAAATGGGACCTCCTCCAATTTTCAGAAACCTTGCTTTAGCTTTGTTTACAAACAAATTCCTTCTAAAATCAGTAAGTGTAATAAAAATCTGTGGCACGAGTGGTCAGTCCAGTATGTCTGTTTAATCAAGTTCAAAAGAAGTGAGGAGAAGAGACCACCTCTGAAAGATCCCAGATGGAAATCAACTTGTTACCAGTAGAGCTGCTTCCCTCCATCATATTCTGGATTGTGCCAGTGTTTGATAAGGTAACTTCAGTAAAATCCAAAGTGAAGTGATGGAATAAGTATGGGTGTGGTGAAAAAAAAGGGAATTCGGCCTCCTCTTGCAATCATTATAGCAAGGCTTATTCAAACCTTGTCCCTCACAGGCAAGTTTCTTCACTGAGATCTTCCTGAGGAGGGGAGATGCTGGATAAATCAATGATTGCCTCAGTGGATCTTCAATCGGCCTTTGGCCCCACTGGCAAACACATGCAGACTCCCAGCTGAGGCAGCTTTCAAGAGAGATGGAACTTCAAATATGCAATGCCTTTTTGCTGGGCTTCAGAGAATTAATGGCAGCAAAAAAACTAGGCACGCTCACAACATGGGCTCTGTCAGGATAAACACAACTGAAATTCTGCAAGGCTTTTCAAAGTTGGAGAATACAGCATTTCTTTGTATATCACGCGCAGAAAGGAGAGCTGTTGCACAGACATTTGGAA
The DNA here is from genome assembly GCA_013399855.1 of Oxyruncus cristatus. Taxonomy (NCBI): domain Eukaryota; kingdom Metazoa; phylum Chordata; class Aves; order Passeriformes; family Cotingidae; genus Oxyruncus; species Oxyruncus cristatus. Next base: position 22,094 of record VXAY01007338.1, read on the forward strand.
GCTCAAGTCGATTTTTATCACCTGAGGACTGAAACCCAATTAATTCACCCTTATTTCCCTAATTAATTAGACAAACCTGCTTGCGTTAAAAAAGCCGGACAACAAGGCAACCTGTAGCTGAGGGTTTCTAAGCAGTTTTATCCCACTGCTACCAGGGCTTGCCCTCTTTTTTTTCCTTTGCCTGCAGGGCCGCGGTGCCGCACAGGAAGGGATACTGCTGCTGGTACAGGATCTCCACAGCTCCCCTCCTTCCAGCCGCTGGTGCACTGCTCTAGTGCCATCATTAACAGCCAAGCCACAAACCTGGGATGAAGGGCTGACTTGTGGAAGGGCGCAATGCCGTGACATAACCGAGGCCATCAGTGAAATCTGAATGCATGTGGGACAATCATTTACCCCTGGCAAAAAGGAAAAAAATAAAAAAGCGAGGGGTAAATTGCTACTTTTGATTTCGACATCTTCTAATATAAACACTTTTATTTTTCACCCCAGTGGGATCTCTCAAGGCCAAATTGAGTCACACTTACTTTTCAAAAGTTAAAACAAATGAGCTTCCCTGCAGCACACACCTGAAGCTCAAAACTAAAGCTTCTTGGTGAGTTTTCCCTGTGGGTCAACTCGGTCAGATACAAATTTTCCTGCTTTACCCATGCTGCTGCTGCAGTACAGAGAATAAACTCTCTGCACAGCTCAGCCATTAGCCATTAGAACATGTTTCCACATTTAGCCTGCTCAAGAAGCAGGTGCTGGCAGCAAGTACGGTGTTCACAACCAGCACACGTTCCCACTGACACACTTTTAATGCAGAACACAGAAATACACAATGAAAATATTTATGCAAAAGTTGAAGAATGGGCTGTGAGCTCCCAGCATATAATTTTATTTTCAGTGGGATAAGCAATTTTTCATATGCTTTAGCAAATTTTGGCCTAATTAAAAGAGTAAGTAGGTAACTACTGATAGTATACATGGGGAAATTAGAGCAATAATCTAGTCATCTGTTCCAAACCTATCTAGAAATTTATGAGGACTTTGATGAGGTGCAGATGTGCCCCTTACAATAAAGAACATAATGAGTCCGGAGGACTCAAGGTTCAGATTTTACACATCCTATGAAAATTTGTAACTTGGGGCCAGTGTTGTTCAGCTGCAGTAACAAGGCATGCAGAGTGGTAGAGGAGACCATCATCACATGCCTGGTAGTTGCTGTTACATACTGAATGACTTGTCTAACCCACTCTGTTCTGCTGTCATATTTTTTCCTTCACCTCCTGAAAACTGACCCCTCTTTGTCTGGCTCCACTTGTCATACTTCAATACTTCAGTCACAACAACCTCATGCAGTGCTACAGTCTGGGGCAAGAGTGGCTGGAACGTGGCCCAGCAGGACATCTTCTGAACATGAGCCAGCAGTGTGCCCAGGTGGGCAAGAAGGTCAGTGGCATCCTGGCTCATATCAGCAATAGTGTGGCCGGCAGGACTGGGGTTGTGATTGTCCCTCTGTACTCAGCACTGGTGAGGCCACACCTCGAGTGCTGAGTGCGTTTCTGGGCAGAGACAGATATTGAAGTGCTGGAGTGGGTTCAGAGAAGGGCAATGATGCTGGTGAAGGGCCTGGAGAGTAAGTGTATGAGGAGAGGCTGAGGGAGCTGGGGGGGTTTATCCTGGAGAAAAGGAGGCTCAGGGGTGACCTCATTGCTTGCTACAACTACCTGAAAGGAGGTTGTAGCCAGGTGGGGTCAGCCTCTTCTCCCAGCAACCAGTGACAGGACAAGAGGAAATGACCTCAAGCTGCACCAGGGGACGTTCAGGTTTCACATTAGGAAGAATTTTTTCACTGGAAGGGTGATAAGCATTGGAATGGGCTGCCCAGGAAGGTGGTGGAGTCACCATCCCCGTGATCTATCTAAGGTTGGACTCAGTGATCTTGGAGGTCTTTTTCAACTTTAATGATTCTATGAATATCATCTCCAGAAAAGGGTCTGGGAATGTCAGCAGAATTATCTTAATGTTAAGATTCCCCTTAATATCAGCTAAGCACATTATTGTGTGAAAACCTGCTTGCTTCACTTCCACAGGTGTCCACTTTCTGTCATCCTTGATGCATAAAGTCTGGATGTTTCCCTACGATTACATAAAAGAGGATGCAGGGCTGTTAAACAAAGCAACAAGATAAACAGAAAAGCCTATTCTTGTCTAACTACAGTTTTATACCTTTCTGACTCACATTCTGGCTTCCTCCCATTGCCCTCCCCTTAAGAGGAAAAATCCATGTCGGATCCCAAAAGCTGGGCACTGTCTGACATCTTCACATTAAGAAACTCTGGCAGTGACTGCTCCTGCTCCCTGATGTTTGATCCCAGGCCTCCCACACACATCAGGATACAGGAGGCTCAGTACCTTGGAGGCCAGAATGGTAAGAAACACAGATCCCTGATGAGAATGCAGGAAACATGAGTCAGCATGAGCAAGACCCATATTACTGTGAACAACACACCATCTGAGCAACATCCACTTAATCATGGTCAGAGAGTCAGTACTGTGCTCATACTAAAACAACCAACAACTCCATTTTCCAGGATCCATTATAATACTGTGCCATTCAATAATTTGCATTCCAGCCTGCAAAAATTACCATTCTTGTTGTTGTCTAAAGCCTTTAAAAATGGCATACTTTCTGAAAAGAAAAATATTATCTTGCAACTTCTGATTTTAATCAGTATAACAATTCTATCTCCTGCGTAACATGTCATTTTTCACTTTGACATCTCTTAGTTATCTTCAATGATAGGCTGTATCTTGATAAATGTATAGGAAAATGAGGCGGCACCTGTGCTTTTCATACTCTGAACAGCTGATCAAAACAGAGAGTCAGGAAGAAATCCACACACAACCTCTGCTTCAGCCACTGCTTGCTTGCCTGTGCACACTAGAGATGCAAAGGTCTTTGCAGAGATTGAATTTAGATGTTTAGAACAGTTGTTCACTTTTCTATCCACAATCATAGGTAGCTTTACATGTGTCAGTAAGATGCACAGAGCTCCTTGTTTGTAGTAAAAAGAGTTGCCTTTGTTCTTCCTGTAATGCTATTTGGGAACTTATTAGACTCCATCTTATGTCAAAAAGAAACTGAAATGAAATGAAATCACCACAGAACCATATGCCACGCTCTGCCTAGGCACAGTAAGTTAAATTCACTATTGCAGCTGCCAGAGTGAATTTGTCTGGTTTTATTGGTATATGACTCAGCTTAAATATTTTTCTAAGACAGTTCTTGATAATCTTATGGACAAGTAAGTAACAAGAGTTGGTCAGTTCCTGCCAACCAACCTACTATAGGTTATTCTGGGTATAAAGGGAGGCAAAACAAGAATCAGAGCATCCAGATTTTCTTGTTTGGAATAGAATACTCCTAACAGCTTTGCCTTGGACAGATTTTCTCATTAGTGAGACAAAGTATTATTCAGGAAGTAGAGTACAAAAGCATAAAGTACCCAGTTCCTATCCTAGGTCGGAATATTGCTTGTGGTGATCTTCCCTGGCTCCTCCCACAGCCTCAATCTGTTGGACCATGAAATACAAATAACCATTTACCTACAGCACATACACAGTCAAGCCTTATCAAACTTTCAGTGAAGTACTTGGTGATTCTGGGATGAGAATATAAATGCAGAATTAGATGCTGCTAATTTATAGATTTTCCCACTAATCAGATGTGGAATTGCCCCCACTCCCAAAATCATTGGTTTTGCACCAGAGAAAGAAGTCTCCTGAAGCTTTTGGAATGAAAGGGGAAAGAAAAGGAAAGAAGGAGAAAGGATTGATCTGCCCTTAGATATCAGTTGCACAGCTGACCATAATTCTCACATCTCCTAACCTCACATTTATGTGATGTTGCACATCAGCAATATGAGTGTTTTCTTGTGAACAGCACCTTTATTTATTGCTGCTGAATTAATTTTCCTCCAAGAAATAAAGTTCTGTTACTGCTGGTATTATTGGTCTTCTCTCTCTCCATTTTCTTAGAGCTTTAACCTAAATCTCATCACCACTTCTTTCTCCTGAAGTGATACAGAGCACTGTGCTTTGGATCACAGGGCTGCAAAGTGTCAGTTGGTCTTTTTTAACTGTAACCATACACAGCAAATGGAGCTCGCTTTGCCACGACTACTGGATTTTGTAGATGACTGAAAACAAGCTATAAGTGAAATATCTGTGGCATTATGCATTTGTGATACCATTTCAAACATGAGCATTTCTATTTCTCTAGGCTAACCCCTATTCCCTCCTCCCCCAGTTTTCACACCAGTTCCTCATGCTATCACTCCCATCCTGAGGGGCTGTGTGCAAGCTGGGTATGTTTATTAGACAGAGTTAATTCCTTTCAAGCTCCTTCTGTGCAAGGCTGTGACTGACAGAGACGGGTGCTGTTTGCAAGTGTCAGTGGAGCATGACCTCGAGTTAATACATTGAATGATGAAAGAAAAAAAGATTCATTCAGCGTGTGAACTCTGTGCTGAGATTAGCCAGAAGTACTGAGCACATACAAATTGCTGTTTTGTCAGCACAGCACTTGGCGGAGTTTTTAAATATTCCAGCTATTCTAAGCCATCATCCTCAAGGCTGGGGCAACTAAAAAAAGAGGGGGATCAAAATAGCATTTCCAATCCAAACACCATTGTTTTAGATGAGAGATTTGGACCTGGATGCTTGAAGCAGTGTGTGACCTGCTGGCAGCCGCAGCCCTCAGTTTGATGTGAAAGGACTTGCAGTAACATGCACAGAACTGTTTACACAACTCAGAGAAGGAACCCCAAGATATGTAGCCTTTCAGTAGTAGATGCCTGTTTAACTCCAGCCTGGCCAGGAGCAATTGGAAGTTAAAAGGATCTCCACAGTCCGTCTGGCTGCTTGTGCTAATTGCTCTCATTTCAATTGCCTGTGGCCATAAGTTGATGTTCCAGATGCCATCTCTACATCTGGTGTTAGCAGAGCAGTCAGGGGCCACACAGCCACAGTAGGTGACCTTTTCTCTCACCCAAGCAGTTCTGACCTGAGCCTGTCTGTCTGGGGCACACTGTCTGCATTAGTGTTCAGGGTGTAGATCTTATCTGTAGTTGGCTAAAACTGTTATGAGGTTGTGGAAAAGCCCTGGAGAATAGCAGTGCTTCAGGGGTTTTTGTGATTTCTCCCCAGCCATATAGCTGGTCCTTTCTTAAAATTTAAAAAAAACAACAGAGCTGTTAGCAGAAAGATTGGAAGAAATACAGTTTCCTTCCCTCAGAGGAAGGAGTTCTGAGTTCTAGCACTATCACCAGAGGCAGGATCGCAGAGAAGATATCAAATCTCTTTCTGTCTCTGCTTCCCATTGTTGACTCTGGGAACTACCTCCATTTTGGGTCAGATTCTACCATACAATGCTGCTCTGAAGCCAGCAGACAGTAAATGCAGAATTTGGAGTATAATAACTTGAGTACTTTCTGTGCAAGGAATTCTCTGCTTCACCTCTCCTCGCTGCCTGTCTCCCTCATGCATGCTTCTCTTGACTTTGTATCTGACCCTGTGCTCAAAAACCTCTGCATCATGTTTTTCTCTTGCAGTCTTAACTGAAGGAGCTTCTCTCTATTTCCATTGTCATCTATCAGGTTTTTGAGCCCTTTAAAACGGCAAGGTCCAAAGTGGTCCTGTCTTTTCTCAAAGATGATCAAACCCTAAGACAATGCTTACTACCTTGTCCTCTTGCCCTTCTTTACCTCCCCTTTTACAGCTGCCGCAGGGAAAAGGACATACAAAAAATCAGCATGAGAGGCAGAAGACAGTCAATGTCTTCTTTTGTGAAGGCAGCAATATCTATCCTGGTGTTGCTGCAGCCCATTAAACACACATAGATTTTGGGGTTTCTTTCTGTTAATAAAAATTGGGGGATTTGTTACTAACCAACAGCAGTAGCTCTTGATAAACAGATTTTGCTGAAGCCTACTGCTTATTTAATAATTTCACAAGCAGATACAGTTTAGATTACCAAATTATTGGCAACACTTCTGTGCAACATCTGTTTTTTTCCCGAAAAAAAACCCCCATCATGTGCAGACCCAGTCCAGAGCTGTTCAGTTTAAAAGACATGAGATGCAGCTAAAGTTCATACAAAAAGTACCCCAGCTGATACTGGCCAGTTTGTCATTCTCAATTTGCCTTTTCTCTCTATTTGTTCATCTGTTCTGCCTTCTCACACGGTTTCTCTCTGCCTTCCACTTGGGTCACTTACCATGCTAAGGAGTAAACAAGAAGAGAAAGGAGAGGGCATCTGTATTAACAGTTAGGCAGAATTATATATATGTCCTACATATTGATACATTACTACTTGTCAAGCACTTGCTGGAACAACATGCTTTTGTTCACTTGCTGTTGCAGGCAGAAGCCAGTGTCATTTGCTTGCAAGGACGTGAGGAAGACTCATTCTAGCTGCTGAAAGGATGTGTTGGTCAAACTGCCAGAGAAAGAGCAGAGTTGAGTCAGCAGTACAAAATTATAATTAAAAAAAGAAAAAAAAAAAAAAAAGAAAAAAATACCAGCCATCATTTCCTAGAGAGCTCTGCAAGCCTGCTGGAACCCTCTTAATAGCCTTGCAAATGTTGTTAGTGGTGTGCAGGCAGTCGCCACTAAACGGTGCAAATGGGAAAACTGCAGGAACTCACCATCTTTGCACAGCGTCAAGACTGGAAAATACCCAGAGCCTGTGATTCAGACGTGGTAAACTAGACTTGCTCTGCCACCTCCTGGCTGTACCAGACACCGAACAGAATGCTAAACAGCCTACTTCATATCTTACTGTCTTTCGGGTCAGGGCCCTGATGTAACGTTCATTGAGGTGACCAAGCTTCAGCCTAGACCTGGAAGGTACATGCAGAATGAATGGAGACATAGATAATGCCTTTGGGACCATAAATATGAAAGAAGAGCTTTGCTGTGACCTTACACTGCACTCCACACATACATTTGAAAATACAGTGGAAACATTAGAATTCTTTCTATGCCTGCTTCCCATACAAATGTGTTCTATTAGAGTTTCTCACCTTAAAGGCGAGGGAGATCACTGCCTCTCATGGTATCCCTCATGTTGTAATTGTCAGGCTTCATCCTCCCAAACATTCTGGAATCTCTGCCTCTTTATTGCTCTGTGGAGAAGAAGTATACAAAAAATGTAAGTATACAAAAATGACTACATACTGGTTTGTTTTGTAATATGGGAAAAACCCTCTAGTTAATATTCTTCTTCTTTCCTTCCTAGCTTGCAATGTCTAGCAATATTTCTTACTAACGTTGGTGTGGGGATAGAGATAGATATTGACTTCCATCTCTGTACAGAATTCTAGCTTTACTGCTCCATAAACTGCTCCAAGAGAATAATAATAATATGATGTCATGATTTATAAGCACAATATAGATTTTTACATTTTTATACAGTTTCAAATAGTATTTGCTTTCAGTTTCCTTTTATATGAACTTCTATTCAATAGAAAGTCATAGAAAATCTCAAGGAGATTGTCAGCCTGAGGATATATAACCTTTGGCAGTATGAGTCCACTGGTAAAGAGGGCATGTGAGTTTCGAGCTCTTGTTGTGCCAAGTCTGCCTTTTAGACGCCAGTTTGAAGCCCTTAAGTCATCAGATTGCAGCCCCCCCCCGCATTCCACATTCATTAAGGACTCTGATAGCCCCCCCTGAGTGATATCACGCCTACAGAAAGATTTTTCAGAAAATGTAAACACAGATGAAAGCAAGAGCGACTGCATTTTGAAATGCACATTATCGTTGCTCTACAGCTGAGTAGCATCAAATTCATCTGGTAGGAGCACACTCTTCCCTCGGTTTACATGTGTGTGAACAAGTGATGTATTTTTAATGAGATGTATTTTCATGACAGGAATCACACTGACAATTTGCATTAAAGATAAGCTAAATGAGCTGCTCGAGATTACAACACGCTTCCTCACATTTGTTTCCTTTAATTAATCCATATAGTATGTTAATTTTGGGTTAAGTCCTGCCTTACACCATCTATGAGCTCAAAGTCATCCTTCCATAAAATCTTTGATCACCTCATTTTCTTCATGTCTGTTAACCCTTTGAGGACATAGCTCACGGAAAAAAAAATAGAAAGGCATTTGTTTTAGTGATCTATCACAAAAATACAGTAACTTTTTTTTTTTTTTCTATTTTGTCTCAAGTGAAATGGCAATTGTTAAACTTCTCAGCTGGACAGAAATTTGTGTTTCCAGATGGGTTTACTGTAAGGACCTAGTCACTTACTGGAATTATCAAGTCACTTCCCATGTTAATCAAAAACAAATGATATTACATGAAACCCTAGTGACCTCCAAAGAGAACTGAAACCCATTAGGTCCCCAGTACAGACCTTTACCACGTGTGCTGATAAGTAACTGGTAGCAGTAGATGTCTGTTATCATCCATAGGGATCAGTTGCACGGGGGAGAAACTCAATCAACAAATTTGAGGGATACAGGAGACATCCTTCATCACCAGATAATACAGATATTTGCCAACAAACGAAGATGCAAGATGAGCCTTGGGTTGTTTCAACGTTGGATGAGAAAACAGACATAAGGGGCTGTATAAATGCTGGTTCTGCCTTCTCCCTGCTTATTCTCCTTCTTACAGCTTCTTTCTTCCTATAAGATCAAGTTCCAGTAAAATTTCCAAGTTCTGATGGTTTTATCTGCTTCACCTGCCTGCTGGCCCTGCTCCCCCCTCCCACCCTGCAGTGCTCTGCTCTCCACAAGAGAGGCTGCCAGCTCTGGGTTGCAGCATGAAGCTGCACACAGGCAGATGAGCTGGCAGGGAGAAGCTGGAGGGTTGGAGGATGCTCACTGCAGATGTCACCAGCCAGAACTTAGCTGCCAAGTGAACAAGCTTCTGCTGAGGGTGTCCAAATTAAAATTAGTCAGTTTAGGATTCAGCCAATACGCGTTTTCCTGGAACAGCAAAAGAGGCTTACTTGATACCAAAAATGCCTTTTTTTCTATAAAGCCTGGAAAAAGTAAGAGTTCTAAGTCAAAGTATTGTAAGATTTTTAACTAACGTATTTGCCATACTCTCATTTTTATTGACTGAACAATTTTAGATAAAATTTTCAAAGTCTTGCTGACATGAGCTGCAGGAAAAGAGAAAGACAGTGTTATAAAACATTTTAGATACCTCTGCAATGTCAGCCTTCTATCACAGTACCATAAAGCCTAATCACAACTCATTGCACTAATGGAAACACTCCCATCACCCTCATTCCCAGAGCAGGAAGCACGGGAGAGGCGTCCTGAACCTCTCTCTTGACTCCAATAGTCACACCAGAAAAAAATTAAGGAACAAAACACAATATACACCTTACCCAAAGGACACAAAATCTAGGCTTGGACACAGGCATGGAACAGGGAGTCCCTATGCTGCGAAACTGCTAGCACAGCCCTGGCACAGGCCTGGTCAGGGACAATTAATGCCCTCAGGGATAATGCCTGTGCATGGTTTGCGGGTTGACAAAAGCTACGGATTGTTCCCGATAGGCAGTTTGGATGCAGATACCTTGTTTTGGAGGCTGCATGAGTCTAGCTGTGTCTTGCCAGGAGTTCACTAGTTTGTTCACTAACTTGTTTACTAGTAGTTTGTTTGCTACCTTGCCAGTTTGTTTACTAGTAGAGAGAGATTCAAAGAGGCTCGTAACTCCAAAGAAGGACTGTGATCACCCAGAGAGATGGTGCACCTGTAGCTTACTCCCCACTTACTTCCCCTTCCATTTATCATCAAAGGAATAGGCCAGTGGTGCTCAGCTTGTTAAACTTGCCAAGTAAGGCAGTGAAACTCCCTGTTTGGAACAAGAGTGTTTAAAATTACATCAAAAGAATGAGGAGGAAGGTAATTTTTTTACCTATAACAGGAGACCAAAAAGACAGCATATCAAGCACATTTTGTCAGGAGACGAAGCCAAGGACCATTACTTGGAGGATTCAATAAATGTCATTAGAAACAGCACTTTTTCCCACTTTGTTCCTATCATGACACCTTGGCAAAGTGCTAAGAACTATTTCTAAGGAAAAGGTTACAGATGCTGGCAGATAGGAGCAGATAGGATCACAAGAGCTTGAACTTGAGGAACATTATCTGCCAGATTTACAAAAAAAAAAAAAAAAAGAACTTTTGAAGCTAGTGATGACAGATCAAAAAGAACTAGCATGACAAAGTAACAACTTTGCAAAAGTAAAAATGACAAAAGATGTTTTTAAATTGCATGTGAGAGTCCAAGTATCACAAGGGGAACAAGAAGTTTGAAACAGGAGAATTCTATAATGATCCAAAGCAAACGGAAAGTGTAGGCAAAGCATTAAGGAAACTTTGCAAATAGATAGAGAAACATTTATCTGGGAAGAAGAGTGAAGAGAACAGTTAAATCAGTGCCATCTAGAAAAGAATTAAAAGCAGTGAGTTCCAGTCCAAAGGGAAATTTCAAAGCTAGATTTTGGAAAGCAAAAGCCTGTCATGCTTTCCCTTTGAATGCAGTGGCACAGGTGCTTCTTAAACTGTGTAAACTTACAAGCAGGAAGATAAATAAACCCGTCACTGATGACAATTTAACAATTTAACGCATTCTATTACAGAGGACTATTACAGAAAAAGAGAACTACCTCCCTGGTACCACCAGTCACAAACCAGCCAAGCCTAACTAAAGGCTGCAAAACTTGGACAATTTGACAAGCTTAGAAAAATACACCAAAAGATTCTTCTGACAGATACTGCAGCCCCCTCAGCAAGGAGAGTTTTAAGGTCTATTGCAGAAACAATCAAATTAGAAAAAGTAAAAAAAGGTTGGGAAAGAACGATGATGTTCTGAGAATAGAAGCAAAAGCATATTTCTGTGTTTAGATCTTTCAATTAAGAGGTGTGTGGATTAACCTTATGCGGAGGTGACATGAGCCTGCAGCCAGCTCCAAGAGCTAATAATTGTGTTGAAAATGTTGAAATGCAAATCTTGAGGAGCAATTATGCAAAAATTCTTACCAGGCAAGTTTTTTGGGGAAACCTTAAAAATAAATTGTAAAGAACAGCATGAGGCAGCACTGTGTAGAATAGTAATTGCTATGCCAGGGGAAAGAAAAGAAAGGAATGTGCTAAGAATGTCATCTATGACTGCTGTGGAATGCTGAAGTTCCCCAAAGCACTAAGTGAGAGCTAACAGAGCACTGTGAGCCAACAGTACAGGCACCCACCCCTTCCTACAGCAACAGAGAAGAGCTGGGCATTAGAGACACATGCTACAGGTCTGGGAGAACATCCTCACCTCCAAGAGAGAGCAGGGTCACTTTCAGAGCATGTCTTGGAGTCTCGAACACTCAAAGCTACGCAACATACCATCAAAAAGATTCTGCACACCTGATTTTGTTTAGGAACAAAGATCAAGGCCTCTCTTCAGGCATCTTCAGCAAGTCTGGATTGGGTGAAATGGATTCCCAGGTACAGGCAGAGGGTTTTTGGGAGTTCTGCACGTATAGAAAACTCTGAGACCCAAACCCTCTCATAACCTGTGCGCAGTCACCAATCAGCTTTTTGACATTTGTTTGATCAGGATAAAGGAAGCATGCTGCTTTGTTAAGTCCTGCAGCAATGAGGCTTCTCGCAAGGAACAAGCAACCTCAGGATCTTTTCTGCACCTTCATCCACTCAGAAAGGAAATTACAACCTCGAGAAGTGCCTAATTTTAATAATTTACATGGAACAATTTTTGGCCCTGAAGTAGATTACTCTGCTCAACAGACTGCTGAAATGTCTGCCATTTGGCCACCACCCTGAAAAAACAGGAATGGAGTCCAGTGAACCCCTTCCCTCTGCCTATGCTCAGTAATGACTATGTGCTGCCTGTCCCAAGCTTGCAGAAGGGTGGTCTGGTAAGCTCCCAGAAGCAATATGAAGAGCAGCCAGGACAGCAAGACCAGCCCAGGTGCCTTTCGGGACAGAGGAATCAGAGAATCAAATGATAAGAGCAACAACCTTGTCTTTGATCAATCTCTGCTGTCTGGTTTTTGAAGATGGTCCCCTCAGACAGGGTGATGTGGCAATTCTGGCAGGCTGCCTGTGATCCCAACCTGTGCTCTGTCTGTATTAGAGATGCACTATCCAAACCTGTCTTCAGAATTTCAGCCATGCAGCCTCCCTGCAGTACTGCACTGGTAAGGAGAGTGTGACCACATACTGCGAACAGAAGCAGGGAGCATGAAACTTGGTTCCTTTCTACTGCATGTTCTGTTGATCTCAGAGAGTAAAGGATGTGCTGTTTCTTCAGCACCTCAGTTTTGTTATCTGAGAAGTAGTGCTCACTTCCTTTCAAAAACACTTGGATTATGATGGGATTAAGGGAGAACCAAAAAGAAACTCCAGAAGCTAAACAGATGCAAACCTCCTTCCCAGTGCTGGATTGATATAATGTAAAACATACAGTTGTAAACTCTGTAACCTCATGAACTAGCACTGTGTTAGAGGCACCACCTTAACTCTGCTCCCTTGCATGTGTGCATCACAGCACATCTTTGATGACATGATTATATACGGCTTCTAAAATAATATAATATCAGGCAGTTTTGTTCTACAGCCTTATTTATTACTTCTGAGTCTGTTGTCTCTATTTAATCTTTTCTTGCCTGGAAGAACATCACTCCATCAGTGAATCAGCATCTCCAGAGAGGAATTGAAATGGAGCCACGTTCATAATATACAGCAAATCGCTGTCTTAACACTCAGTTAATGTTCCACAGTGGATTAAGAATTATTGTCCTACTATTTCAGCTTAGTCCAGATTTAGTGCCCCAGTGGAAGAATTAAGGAGTAGATGAAACAGTGCATGTAAAGCTAGTTTCCAGAGCAATAGAGGAGAATGTTGCTATCACAGTCACTAAGGCAGGTACGTAAAAATCAAGGAGATATCACAAAGTGGTTCCCTTTCCACAAAAACTCTAGTGAGGCAAGAAAAATGCATTTGGATATCACAAGAGATTACAATGGGATCACTGAAAGCAGACAAAGGCAAGCCGTTTAAACAAAATTGTTTTAATGCATGCAATCACAGACAGAAATAGGACTTGTGCCTCCATGGTCTGTGTGTTGTTACACATCGTCCAGTTTGGTACTGCCTGGATTGGCCACAAAAGAGACTTTACAGCAGCTGACATACACATCCGAAACCTTTACTCACTAAAGATTTCCCTGAGGGTTGAGGTCTTCAGTGAGGATCTAAATTTGGGAGGGATTTTCTCTCAAACTCCTACCACTATCCAAGGAATATTCCTGCAGCTCCATATCTGGCCACTACTGTGCCTTTCACTTCTCTGGCTCTGACATGCTCTTGCAGGTTTGTGGTGACTGTGTTGTTGAACAGTGTGTTTTGATGGGATCTGAGCTGTAAAATCCAGGAAGAAATGCCCCCTTGAAGGTGCCTGTGATCCTCAAACTTCCTGCAGCTTCAAATATCAGCTGTGCAACCATGAGATCACACATCTGACTCACCACTTCTAATCTATTTCCCTCAACTCAGATTTGCTTTGGCAATATTGCCACCCCCACATCTCTTGCTGACTGAACACCAAGCAAATTAAATCCTGATCTTTCTCTTTGACTGCCTGCTCTTGTTCTCTTGTCTTAGTTTTTATAACTAAGATGCTGCCATATCCCTTTTACTTCAGGTGAGTAACCAGACAGCTCTGGTTGCTCTCCATACTCTTTTGTACCTTAGGCTACACTTAAACACCAATGGTCCTTTCTGCACATTTCTGCTTCCCTTTAACAACCTGTTTCTCTGTTTCTGACATTTACTTTGCTGTTCTCCCCTCCATTTTGACGGCAGTGCTGACTCTGAGCACCAAGTATGACTTGTTTGTCACTCTATCCTCTTTCTTTCTCTCATGCTGCTCTGACATAAGTGATTTTTTTTTTTGACCTGGCAGATCAGTGACTCTCCATTTGCCAGTAGAGCTGTCTCTGTCCTAGGAGCCAATGCACAATGTCACATATTACCCCATTGTCCTTCAAATACCTCATCAAAACCTATTTCCCTGTAAGACAAGGAGCAACATATTACCAGAATAACCAAAACCCACAGTACCACTGGGCTTGCTGAGGGAACTACAGACAGACATTCCTTCCTTGTGCTTCTGAAAAAAACCCCACCCAGCAGCAGAAAGGGACATGATAAATGGTTTTACTGAACATGGCATCGTATGCAGAGATTGAGAAAGAAACCTCAGGGTTTTAAGATCTTTTTAAATTCATCATTTCTTCACTGAATTATATGATGTCTACACTGAACTGTACAGCTGAACTCACCACTTCTAGCTTCAGTCATTTTACACATCCATACCTGGGAAAAAGACATGGGGCTCCTGGTTCTGATGGAATATATGACACATTTTCCAGTGACCCTGTGCAAGCTAAGCATTGGCATAGGCTTACATGCTGCAATTATTGATCTCTTTTCTATAGGTTAGCTGTTTACTAACTGTATTAATTGCATTTCGCTGTCAGTTCCTCCATATCTCTACACTTGTTAGTGTAAGTAGATACTAGACATAAATCTTAAACATTCTGGAGCTATCCCGTTGTTAGGCTGTCCCCTTCTAATCGGGCTTGGAGAAAGATGAAGGGAAGGCAGTTTACTTATGTCACTAACATGGGGTTTCTTTCCAGAGTCCCAGGAACGCCCAAGGCTCATAATGCCCTCCTGTTACCATATCAGAAGATTTTCTGATGAGTCAATTCCTAATGCTTGCAAGTGTGCCCTCACTTTGAAGTTGGTCCCCCATGGTGCTGCTCAGTGCAGCTCACGCTATTCAGTCATGGGTCTGACCTTGACCAGAAGGCAGGTTGGTAAGTGCAGAGAGTGTAAATAGCTGGGTCTGGGGAGGACAGGAATAGAATGCTTGTGCTACTAGCTCAAGTCAATCATACACCATTTCTGCTCTTCATTTTCCATGCTTGTCCATGCCTCATGCCAGGAGACTTTACTGTCTGAGAAAACGGAGGGACATTATTCCCTGGAGGGGAGGTAGATAATGCTGCTAGTGTGAAAGAATGAAGTGGACTCTTATGAGCTCTCTGGCCTGTGTTTCCCACTCTCAGTGTTCTGTGATTCATCTAATTAAGGTACACAGCCTGGAAAACAAGAGGCAATTTGGAACTTCTACTCATTAGCTGGGCATGAACGGGATTTTTTTTCCCTCTTGACTGTCTTCATTTTGTCTGTGGCAGTTCTTCATGACTCAGACTCCAGAAGGGCTCGTGATTGTGTGGGTTGCCTCTGGCAAAGGCAAGTAGCTTGAAAGTGTCTGTCTGTCTGACTTTTACTTCTCTCTGAAAACAAACACTGAAATGCCTATTCCCTGTGTGGCTGACCCAGCTGCTGTGTCTTGTCTGCTTGTTGGGATACAAAATGATTCATCTCCTTCTATATAGTTCAGTACTTAAACCATATGTGAGGGGGCACAAGGGCTTTCATATAAAGCAGGGATAAAAAAAGACTTGTTTTACTCTTAATGAAGAAATAATTTCCTTAAGAACAAAAAGCTCCTCGCAGCCAGTGCTTATAAATTGCTTAACTGAAAATACACATAACAGTCCTATGAGGATTATCCGAGTGCTTCTGGCTGGAATTAGAGTCAGGAAAGAAAAGTTATTTTAGAGATACTAATAAAACAGGAGGTTGTGAAGGCTTCTGGGATATATACAGATGTTTTATTTTAGGCTTTGCATATAAAGCTGATTTTTAACCAATTTGTTATTGGTTTTCAAGCTCTGCTGATTAGCCTTGAGGCAGAGATAAGTGAAAATAAAGGGACAGACCCCCAGATCAGAGGGAGATAACTCCAGAAAGGTAGATTGATTTTTTTTTTTAGCTTTGACTTCAGGCTATTGGGCCTGCTAGGAATGCCTGGAGAGCTATGTGAGATTCAATCAAATGTGCCAGAAACACAGCTTTGGCAGTACCTTCCTTTGTTTCCTGATAGGTATCAAGCTTCTCAACAATCCTCTGCTTTCTGCAGGAGATGACAACTGCAGAGACAGGCTCCTTGCCCAGCCACAGTGGAAATGCTTTCCTCTACTTCCTGTCACAGCCAGCCTCCTCCTGGGAAAGGGGGAAATGGTGGCTCTTGCAGCTCCACCACTGCCAACTCCTCCATTTAATGAGCTTTTTTTGTGCAGGAGCAGTGCACCAGCAGGGCTGCATCAAATCCCTGCATTCTACATACTTTGCTAAACACAAATATGGAGCCTCTCAGCTGCCCCCAGCCAGCTTCAGCCACCACAGCTTCTCCTGTCCCTTGGAGGCAGCAGAGAGGATGGAAAATACCTGCCTGCTCCTCAGGGCTGAGACTCATCTCTGCCCTGTGACCCTACAAGCCTTGCGCAAAACAACTTGCTTCTTTCTGTAGCTCTTTGCTTAGAGCCCAGCTTCAGGGTCAACTTCCAGGGTACCTGAGGCCCTTCTGTCTCTGAATGAACCCCAAACCTTTGGTGGCTTACAGCAAAGGCACCTGCACCACCTTCCTGCAGCTGGTTTGGACACTGAATCCAAAGGCTGTGCTGTCATCACCAGCCAGACGTGGTGAGGGGCAGCTGGTGGCAGCTGGCACCACCCCAGGGTCCCTCCACGGGGGTGGGGTCCCCTCACAGCCCCAGGTCATCTTGTTGTCCACAAAAATTGGATTTGTTACCCAGTGTTCCACAAGCCAATAATTACACACTTGAGAGAGACATTGATTATTTCAGAGTTGCACAAGCTCAGTGGTATTCCACAAGTCAAGCAAGCCAACTATTAAAACTTTTTATTATTTATACATTTTAGCAGTCAAAGGTATTAATGCTCATTGGCTACAAGTTACATTGTTCCTTTATTAATCAGTATTCTATCTTCTATTGGTTAATGGTTCTCTCATTTCCTATGCTAATTAGTCCGCATGGTCAGTCTTCCTCTTCTTTTGGGTCAGTTGGGTTTTTTGGGTTGGTGGTCCATGAGCCAGTGGTCACGATCCCCCCCTGCCAGAATCACATTTTACCCAGTCGAAGCCGACGCAGCACAGTTGCCGAGTTGTCTTTAGTTTTCTTCCTTCTGTGGGAAGTTCTGCCAAATGTCCTTGTGGCCCATAAACTCTGCATTCTTTATGTCCACTACCAGTGGTGCACCCTTCTCCCTAAGCTCAGTTAACCTCGCCCGGGTCTGAGACCACTGAAACACGTTAAGGCCCTAAACGTTAATAAGGCAATTCCACCACCAAGTAATTTGTCTTTCTAACACCCGGACATCACTCAGAGCTTACTTCTCAGCAGCTCTCTGTTTCAAGGATTAAATATCCTTTTTTGTCGTTGCTGTTGTTGTTGCTGCTGTTGATTAGGCTTGAAAGTGTGCAGAGAACACCCTTTCTTAGGAAAATTTTTACACGTTCCACGTTTTGCGACGCCCTCCCGGCCCCCGCTCCCTCACGGCGGCCGAAGGGCGGCGGCGCCATCTCGCGGCCGGCGGCGGCACCGCGGCCCCCGGCCCGGCCCTCGGGAGCCGCGGGGGTGCCCTTCGCTCTGGGAAGGGTGAAGAGAGTCGTAGAACAAACAAACAAACCAACACACAAACACAAACAAACAAAAAACCCAAAACAAACCCCAAACCAGACAAAGGCCGTGTGTGGAAATGATCGCCGGTAGCAGCTGCCCGGGTGTAAGAAGCTGTTTTTCCCTCCCCCCTGTGCCGCAGCTCTGGCAGCCGACAAGCCAGGGCGCGCCTGGGAGATGGGCTGGCTTTTGGTAATCCCTTTTTATTCCCATCCTGCCTTGCCCAACTGAGTGTCCTTCATTTTATGAGCTGGAATCTTTTATTTTCGCTTCTAATAAACGGTGGTATTCCAGTTCAAAAGCCCCACGGGGCTCATGTGCGACTGATGACGAGGGGAGGCGGAAAAGAAAGTCTCTCTTTGGAATTCAGAACCACTTCAGAGCTGTGGCGATTTGAGGACTGACTGCCAGAGCAGGGAAGCAGACAATAGCCAGGCAAGACTGGCCTTTCAGGCAAGCTGCAGGAATGAAAGAAGAAGAAAAACCATTTAAAATGTTTGAAATGAAAACTTAAACACGGGGTTTTCATTTTAAAATACCCCCCCCCCCCCCCTCTCACCGTGGCA